>JANHGB010493307.1:0-79128 GCA_026283785.1 Coracopsis vasa
ATATAATATCTTAATTATGCAATATTTGATACAGTTTTTAATCAGCAGTGCGTTCTACAAGTAAGCCTGTTTAAAATGTGTTCACAGCGTACTTTGGAGTTCTCTGTTAGAGGGGAATGGATCAGGTCAATGACAAATTTTTCTAGTTGGTGTCCTGTAACAAAGAAGAGGGAGTCAGGTATCTATTGTGGTTGCTTTGTGCTCTCTCAGTAGTATTTTGTGTCACCTCTGTCAGACAATACTGGGTGAGACGGACCATGGGCCTGACGCAGTAGTGGAGATAGCACCATAATGTAGTGGCCATATGGACTGGCTCAGGAAGAGCATTTGTGGATTAGGGAATAGAATGAAATTAGGAGAAATAAGTGGATGGCATGTCAAGGTTGCTACAAAGGCTGGACATTGCTGAGTGAGATAAAAATAGATAGCTATTCATGTCCTTTGGAAAAGATTATTCGAGGGATGAACTGAAGTGTGCAGATTCAAGAGGAGTGTGAGTAAAGAGAAGGTTTTTTTGAAGTGGCTGTATTGGATGAATACTAGAGGTTAAGGAAAATCAGAGGTATTTGCTTAGTTCTTTTGTAAGGCACTGTTGGTTTGGTACAGCATTTAGATGCTGAAGCTTGCTTAGAAGTCCCAGTCTTCTGAAAAATCATCAAATATGGTTTTTTGTGTGTTAAGATAAAAGAAAGATAAATGAAAGATAAAATGAAAGATAAAAAATACATTTCTCTGTGGTTTCTTTCACTATCTATATATTTGTTTTGACACCTATTGGGGAAGCTGTAGTCATTCTGAACTGTATCCCACTTGGCATGGTCTTTTGACTTTTGACTTTTGGGTTTTATTTTTACTAGATAAGTTGGCAACTTAAAGCATTTATAGCTTCTGTCTTTATGCGATCATGAAGTTCTTTGTAAACCTTAAGGAGGAAGCTTTAATCTGTGCCTCAGATTAAATACGCTTTACAGTTTAGTCATTGGATGTGAAATAGCTATTCGCTACCTTTGCTGCTTCTGTGTATAAAGCCCTTTAAGAATCTTTTCTGTCAAATTCAGTCTTGCATGCATTAAATTTATGCATATCTTTTTAAAGAACTTCTATTTATTTTAAATGGGTCAATCTGGAAAAAAGTTTTTGTTCCTAATCCCTAATTACAGTTAGCTAACTTTCTACCATTTCAGTGTCTTCCACAGCCCCTGGAGGCCTCACTGGCCTCTTCATAACGTTTGCATGATGGTTTTTGCTATTAGCTTGACCTAATTACTAATGTCCTAATTTAGGTTATGATTCTGCTTTAACTAATTCTGGATTTTTCTGTTAGACCTCGTACCACACTAGAGTTATTACTAGATGTTATTACCTGTCCAAAAACTAGTTTGGTCATTTGTTGTTTTTTTTTTTTTTTTTTTTTTTTCTCCTCTGGGAAACCTTCAGACTTTGTCTGGGAGCTCTGGCTATTTGCCAGGAATCTGAGGGTCCGATTGATTTGCATAAAGCAGGATACTGTTGCCATCGGCTTTTTTTAATACCACAAGTGGCCGGTGGAGACTGTAGTTTCCAGTATGCTCCATATTTAGAGCAGATAGCAATGGAGATGCATCTTTGCATAACTGCTGTAATCAAATTTGCTAAATAGTGATGCTGCATGGCTGCAATTGTACCTTTCCCTGAGACACTGTGGTCTTTGTGCTGATACTGGAAGCTTGTTGTAATTTGTGAAGAGTTTTAATTGCTACAGTGCTTTAGATTCCAAAGCTTCAGGAATAGGCATGAGTAGTTTCTAAATAGAAAGTAATTTATGGAGAAGAAAGCCTAATGCCTTCCATTGCACTGGATTCCTCTAGTAATAACTGGAGCTGGGAGCAGCTATGTCCCAGACATGATTTTCTTGTTAATAGCTGCCTTGAGATGATATTTAAATGAGAATAGCTAGTGGGAATAGGATGTGCTCTGTTGCCTCCTGTGAAGTGCTCTGTGAGTTTGAACTGGAAGTCTCTCTACTGCAGCCTGCATATGAGTAGTTCTGTTGATGATTTTGTATTCTACATACATCTAGCAAAAAAAATTCATATGTTTTATACAGTAAATACAGATTATTTTTGGTTCAGCTGAAACTGAGTTGTTCTGGCAAAAACCTGTTCTGTTGATGCAACTGAAGAAAACAACACTTAAAGAGCTACTGGGTTAGTGTTCCTTTGCAACTGAAGATCAAAACCAGAACAACCACTTTGAACTCATCTGTTCTATGAAAGTGTGTTATTTGTATTTGTGTCAGCTCCCTATCCCCCTCCTCATCCCACCTTCTCCCTTTGCCATCAGCAGTTGTTCTCCGTGGTGTGGACACAAGTTACAGAAATAAGCTAGTGAAATGAAGTCTGTTCTGTTTGCTCCACTTACTCCAGATTTCTAGTTTTAGAGTAGACTAGCCCTGTAAAACAGTAACTGTGGCGGTGCATAGGGTGATGTGTAGCTTGCTTATTCTCTCTTCTGGGGATGCTGAAAGGCTGGAAGCATCAGTAAGCAGCAGGCAAGATGGTCACTGCAGCGATTTCTCTTCTAAAAGAGCAGCTAAAGAACCAGTAGCTTGTAGCGGACTGGGAAGGGTGTGATTATGGAGTCCAAGATGCTGAATGTTTGCTTGATAAGTCTTTCACAAATTGCTTCCTTTATCAAACTGTTCAGGTTTGGGTGGGAATTCTGCTGGTTGCTTTCCCAAATACAACTGGGATAGGGGTGGGTCAGGAGGTAGAATAAGGTAAACCCTGTTGCTGTAGAATTGCTGAATAAAGGCTTTGCAGATCCTGCAGCTTTTAAGTTTTAGTAGTCCATTATTAGTGAAGTCTTAAAATTATGCTGCTTGTATTTCTTGGGATTAAAATTGTGTCCCTAAGGACAGTTGTTTTTTGCAGGATTATTAATAATTTTGGAAGACCTTGGAATCAAGGTCTTAATTCTTCCCTCCCTCCACGTTCTTTATGTGCAATTATAGACATAAGTTAAAAAAAATGGCCAATAATAGAGAGGTAGAATTGCTGATAAGCCTTAAAACAGTGCAGTCAGGGACAGAATGGGAGCCAAATGACTAATGTTGGTAATGGTGCATGACTTAAATAAACAAATGGAAACTATCAGTTCAGTCAGCATCTGCCTCCTGCTAATGCTTTTGTTGAAACTAAGCATGTGATCTGCCTCTAGTTTTGATTGTGAACTTGACTGAAAAGAACTTGCAAGCTTTCATTTTACTTTTTTTTTTCCCACCTCTTTAATGAGAGCTTAGTTATAATGTAGGATTTGGTTCCAGTGTATAATCTAGGTGCCACAGTGCCTGACTTTTAGGTATCTGATATGGAATATGAAACCAAGTAACTGTGCCTGCATTTTTAGAATGTGTTTTGCAATAGCCAGCGTGAGATGGGGAGCTATGTATGTTTAATATATTGCTGATATTATAGAGTGGAAGAGCACTAAGATGCTGGAGTGTATATGTCAGTTGGGATTGCAAAATGTTCTCTGTCCAGTTTGTAATCTACAGTCAAGGATCACCTTCTGAAGCTGCGATGTTCTTAGCACTTCAGATTTCTTTATGTAAGGTAGCAGTGGCGCCTAACTCAACAATAGAGCTCTGTGAAAACAGCCATGCTAGATTATGTACTGTTTAGCCTCACACAAGGACACTCTGTTTTGTCCTTTCTGTACTCCTGCCTGCCCCTCCCAGAAACCTGGTACTTGCTGCCTTCATCCAGGGCTGCAAAAGCGAGTCCTGACCACTCCCTGGGTCCTGTAGTGGGCTGGGGACCTGTGCATGTCACTGCACGCTGCAGCTGCTGTGGATCAGGTGATTTGCAGGGGACTTTCCTTTGGGAAGATGTTTATTCCCAGACTCATCTGAGACCTGTCATTAAAGACTTGTGCCCTTCCTATGTGCTGCTTTTGAAGTGAAATGTATATTGCTTTTTGGGAATTCTGCTGGCTTAGTATAGTCTCACCTATGCAGGAAATGAAAGTCACCCTGATTTCTATCTTTAGTAGGAAGAGATTCAAATTGCCGTTTGTCAGGTACACATACCGATAGTGTCATAAGTGACTTGTAAGGGGACATTTCTAACACCTCTTTTGCGAAGGCTAGGCTTGCATGCCAGTTTCATGGGTATGAAGAGAAGGCACAGACAGGAACAAGTCTCAGACCTTGTGTTTAAGGTGTTTGAATAACATTCTCCAGTCACTCATGCATGACAGAGAAGGTTTGAAGCTGGAAGTCAGTGAACTTCTTGCATAAATATTAGTCTAGCTCTTTTTATGGTGTACAGAATCCCAATTTCCTTCCTGGAAGGCGAATTATCTTCAGGTGGAGGGGGTTTGTCTTGTGTTTGAAAGATCACCAGAGTTGGTTAGACGTATTTCAGAAGTTTATGATTTAGGTGACAGAATCTTGGGTTTCTTGCTTCTGGATAGTGCTGTCTTTTTGCAGAAAAGCGGTACCATTATTTCCAAGTAGATCTTGCTTTAGGAATGTGCTTGGTATTTCTGTGTTCTGTCTTGAGGGAAACGATGATGAGCAAGATGAAAAAAATGACATGTAAAACTTCTAGGTACAAATTAGTGTCAACTTCTTTGTGTCAACAAATTAATGTCATGTATTGTCTGTCCCTCCCTTCCCCCAAAGGGGAAAAATAATGTTTATATTGTCACATGATATGGCCGACTGTAACAAGGAAACTTGTCAAAGTTTTCTGTTACCTAGGTTTTGTGTGGCAAATTGGGAAGCCTGGAAAACCAGATACAAAGTGAAAGTTAGGGAGTGAGGAACTGAAGTTTTAATTAAGAGCTAGTGTAAGTCTTAATCTTGATGCCTTTGCTGTTGTTCTTAGCACTTTGAAGATGAATATGTCCATAGGGGTTTTTAATTAGATGTCCAGCGTTGTTGGGATCTCTTTCAATTCCAGTCACCTGAATAGAGGTAGAGGTAAAATTTTAGAGGAGCAACCTAACTTCCGAAAGAAATTGTCTTAAAATAACATTACAAATGAACAATTTAATTTGATCACCTTAAGTGTGCTGTAGCAAAACTTGATTAGAAAGTATTTGTTTCAAATCCAGACTTTTGAAAACAAATTCTGACTTTCATGCCACTTCTAACCAAACCATACTGTGTTTCTTTAGGGGGGCAAGGGGAAAAATCACTTTGAAGTACACAAGGGTGCCAGAAATTTAAGCTAAACCTAAGTTTGGAGGCAGGGAGAGGGAAAATTATTTCAGCGGATTTTGACTCATCTGTCACTGACACATGTTAATATCTGTGTTTCTGTTTATGCTGTAGTGGGACTCTGTATATTAGTCAGTTGCTAACTGGTATGTAGGGTTTAATGAGAAATTTGATTAATTCCTATTAAAGTTCCTACTCTAGTAGCTGAAGCCCAATATTATCCTGCACAGGGTATTTCTGTGCATTTCAATGTAGTAATGTTGCATATTACTGACAATAGGACTAGTCAGACACAGGCTTAAGGACTGTTTTCTGGCATGCATGGCACCTGCTTTGTGAAATAGCTCTTCAGTTTTGGAATACACTTACTATATGTCTTCTGTGCAGTGCTTTTGACTTCTGTAGCACTGTTAGAAGTGATCTTGATGTTTCAATTTCCTGTTAAAGGTAACTGTGGGGAAGGAGGTGAACTAAATGCTTAATTATCCTCTTCTTCCAGTTGAGTACTCAATTTCACAGCTTTTAAGAATCGGCTTTAGTATGTCCTATAGGTTTATTGTCTACATGTATGAGGCTAGAAACATAGTTAGAATTCTGTTTGTCAGCTCTCTCTAGGAGTTTTGTTTACCAAAGGATACCTCTAAATGGGTTGGTTTGCCAGTGACATTACTGTGCATTGGAAAAAGTGCTTGAAAACACTTAGGGATTCTTCAAACAGGTATTGATCACTGTAATGATGGAATCAAAACACAGTAAAGGATTTCTCAACTGCAGTAATTGTATGTGCAAATTCCTATATTAAAAGATGCCTGAACCTCAAACTTAATCCAGAATTTTGAAAGCAAAGATGCTTTTGCATAAAAAAGTTAATAGTTTGGCCAAGAGGAACTATTTTCCATTACCAGAATGCAAGCTAAGTATCTCTGATAAATTAACTGTGGTGTCAAAGAAAACACGATGGATGTAGCAACTATATTAATTAAATACTAGTTACCCAAGCATGGGTTTGGGTTGGCTTTTGCCTTCAGGCAGTGTTTTGCTCCGTATAATGCTGTAGCCATGATCTGTGTATGGTGGTGTTCCTTGTTCTCTTACTGTAAACCAGTAAGGTATTTATATAGTCACTGCATTTGGTATTATGAAGTAGCAAATTCCTCTTTGAGATATATTTATGCCTCTTGCTTGAATGATTTCCATATCAAAGATGGGTAGTATAAAAGCAAGGAGAAGAAAGTGTATTTTTATTTGCTGTAAAAACAACAGAGCCCCTAAGGGTCATATTGGGCTCTTTCTCTTTCATCCAATGAAATTTCTGCTGACTGAATCAAGTCTTACTTGCTCCAGGTAGGTGGTCATGACTGATGTGACACATTGCGTTGAATTTAATTTTCCTAAGAAGAGGAATGGAGGTCAAGATTTTTCTACAGAAAAGACTATAAGGATACATGAAGCAGTGGAGGACTAGAAAAGGCAACTTCTACTGTATGGGAGCTACCTGCTTTGGAAACATTCATGTGTATGACTGCAGAGAATTGGCTGAACTGAAGCTACTGATAATTTTGGACAGGTGATGCTAAGTAAAATACCTCAAAGCAGCTGCATGCAGCAGTCACTGCTGTTGGAAGATACCTTTGGGGCTGTGTTTTTTGTGCTGCTTCATCAAGAGATATTTCACAATTGCTCCTTTGTGCTAATGTCAACATAGTTCAATGAGAAGTTCTGTCTTTGCATTTTTATAATATTTGTTCTTACAACCCACAATGTAGTTTCAGCCTTGGCAATGAGAAACTTGAGCTTCAAAAGCTTTTGAGTTCATAAATAAACTATTAAACAGAAACATGTGGAAAGTTGATGTCCATTTTCTTCTCCCTGTGGATGGGTCCAGATGTAAGTCAACGGCATTGTCCAGTTTTTGGTGGGGATGGAGTTAGTTTTCTTCCTAGTAGCTGGTGCAGTGCTGTGTTTTGGATTTAGTGTGAGAATAATGTTGGTAACACACCGATGTTTTAGTTGTTGCTAAGTAGTGCTTACTCTAAGTCAAGGATATTTCAGTCTCTCAAGCTCTGCCAGTAAGGAGGGGCACAAGTAGCTGGAAAGTAGCACAGCAGGACAGGTGACCCGTACTAGCCAAAGGAGTATTCCATACCATAGAATGTCATGTCAGTGTAGAAACTGGAGGGGATTTGGTGGTGAGGGGCTTTTAGCTGCTCGGGGGTGGGCTGGCCATCCGTCAGTGGGTGGTGAGCAATTGTGTTGTGTGTCACTTGGGTTTTAAAGTCTTCTGATTCTCCTCCGCATCCCACCCCAGAGGGTGGGGGTGGTGTGAATGAGCAGCTGCGTGGTATTTGGTTGCTAGCTGGAGTCAAACCATGACAGGCATCTTCTACTGGACTGCATCACTTGGATTAAATTACAAACCTTAAGGATTAAGCTTTGAAAATGAGAAAGAGCCAGTTTGGTTCCTCAAGGTGGAATTTCAGGATTTTAAAATGAAAACTAGAAAATATGTTAAAATGATTGAAAAGTCGCTCTTGAGAGTCAGTGATTCATATGTTAAGATTACCTGATGCCTTCCATTTTAAGCAATCTTCAAGTATTTTCTCTGAAGTTCCACTCATTTTTTGCAGCCACTATATGATACTGTGCTCCAGAGGCGTGTGGGTTCAGTTCAGCCTTTGTTCAGATAAACTCTTCTAACAGGCTCTTGCTGCTTTCAAAGCAGCAGCAAATGTGTGTTTTCTGCTGCGTGCAGTGAGGCACCTAGGAAATGGAGTTGGGAGCTAGAAGAGGACGATAATTGTTTTGGGCTTCCCAATTCTTGGCACAACAGGTTATACTATGCTTCCTACTTAGAAATCAAGGAGCGTTAAGACTGTTTAGTACCTGACTCTAAAGCTCCTTCATTATTCTTTGAAGCCTGAACTCCTTTTGGCTTTAAAAAGAAGAAAGGAAATCCCATCCAGTACAGGTGTGTTACAGCCATTTGCATGGGATACTGTGTAGCTCTGTTAATGTTCCTTTTTATTTCTGCAGTTGCCTCAACTCCTGGGAAGAGAGAGGGAGGCAGGGCCTACCATGATGTAGTCTGATCCTGGTGATACAAGATGTTTGTCCTGTTATCTCTTGGGATGCTTGTTGCTGTAACTCCAGTGCCACTTAAAGGGTTCAAACCATGAGCTGATAGTAGCTTCTGTGTGTCTTCTGCTACTGTCTTCGTTTGATATTCTTTGTAATTCCAGATAGTACTGAAAAAGGCCACTTTGATTAGGCAGGGAGAATGCCCTTTTTAGGTGAGGATGAAGACATGGAAGTATCTTGGTAATCTGAAATATTTAGTGAATGAGGTGATCCTCATCTTCCATCTTAGTTTTCGAAGCCTGAGAGAAGGAACTGGTCAACCTTCCTTGAAAACAACCTGTTCTTTCAGAAGGCAGCTGAAAGTGTTGTCAGTTATGCGTTATGTGCATTTGCGTTGCAAAGAGTAATTTGATTTTTGAGAAAATTCTTCTTATTTTTTCTATGTGCTGTCCTAGTAAACTGGTCTTCCTGTGTTTCAACAAAAGATACTGTAGTATAAAAATTATCCTAATTAGAAGTCACAAGCAGAGTAGTGTCAGCCTTGATCTTCTTTTTTGAAAGAGAGCATAAACTAATTGTGCTGGTACCTTTCTGAATTTGGTGGCTGATGTTGAATTAAGGCTGTAATTGTATTTGTTGTGACTCAGAACATGACTCTTCCAATAAAAAAACACACAACCTTTACAAGCTAGAATGAAATAATAAAATTACAGCAGCATTCATCTTTCTTGTGCCTTGTCTACAAGGAATGCCTTTTGTTTCAGCTGTGAAGCCTGTTGTAAGAGCAGGATTGCTGCTAGCAGGCAGCTAGAAGGCTGAAACTGGGTCCTTATTCTGAGAGAGTAACAAGCTGTCCTTACGAAGGGCTGGTTTTCTTTGTCTTCCACTCTCCCTGTATTTTAAGTAAGTGGGATAATTTACTGATCATACGGTAATGAGATAATCTGTCAATATATTTCATAATGTATTCCAGGATTCCACTGCTTGTTACCTAAAGTCATGAAACATCCACTGAAGAGCACTTAGTATACACAGATTGTCATTTAGACGTGCTTCCCAATTCCTGGAGCAAAGTATACGCCAAAAAGTGGAAACCTGATTAAAAATAAGAAAGTAACAAGTGAAACTGTCAAATGAGAACTAGAATGATAGAACTAGTATATTAAAAGCTGAAATGACACTATAAAATGGAAAAACTAGAAACTGAGAAAGTAACACGAGATAACCTTGGTGTTCTAAGACAATCTGGGTGTCTATATTGATCATCTCCTGAAAAACATAAGAATAATATTCCCAAAAAGCCGTAGTAGGACATTGTTGTGGAAATTCTGCAGCTGCCCTATATTAAAAAAGGTGGGGGGGAAGTGTAATTTTTAAGGCATGTAATTTACTACATAGGTATTTTTTAAGCTGTTTTGTAAATAGTTATGCTCTTCAGAAAAGTATTATTTATCTGAATCATCAATGACCTAAAACCTGAAATGAGGTTATAGATATTGAAGCCGTAGCAAGGGTGTATTGTTCTACAGCATACTGGCCTGCATCAAAAGAAGCGTGACCAGCAGGTTGAAGGAGGTGATCCTGCCCCTCTCTCTGCTCTCATGAGACCCCACTTGGAGTATTGTGTGCAGTTCTGGTGTCCTCAATGTAAGAAGGACATGGAGTTGTTGGAGCAAGTGCAGAGGAGGCCACGAGATAATCAGGGGACTGGAGCACCTCCTGTATGAAGACAGGCTGAGAAAGTTGGGGCTGTTCAGCCTGGAGAAGAGAAGGCTGTGTGGGGACCTCATAGCAGCCTTCCAGTATCTGAAGGGGGGCTATAGGGATGCTGCGGATGGACGCTTCACTAGGGACTGTAATGATAGGACAAGGGGTAATGGATCCAAACTTAAACAGGGGAAGTTTAGGTTAGATATAAGGAAGAAGTCTTTTACTGTGAAGGTGATGAGACGCTGGAACAGGTTGCCTAAGGAAGTTGTGAATGCTCCATCCCTGGCAGTGTTCAAGGCCAGGCTGGATGGAGTCTTGGGTAGCACGGTTTAGTGTGTGGTATACCTGCCCATGGCAGGGGGTTGGAACTAGATGTTCTTAAGGTCCTTTCTAACCCTAGCTGTTCTACGATTCCGTGATTCTAAGAAAATGTTCACGCATCATGATGTATATGCACAGGCACAACTTTCTCTTCTGAGCCAGTCTATTCAAAATCACTTCATGGGTATGCAAGTACATCACAGGAAAAAAAGGAAAAGGGCAGTAGTGGATTTTATACTTGCTGGGTTTTGAGTCTAAAACTGCAGAGAATAACATATCCCACAAAGTAGAGTAACAGGGAAAGAACTGGCAGATCTAGAGACCGTCATTCTGTCAAGATGTTCAGGTGATGAACAAGGACAGTGAAATGTACATTGTTTGAGTAGTCACTCAAACCTCAGGGTAAAAATACAAGCCTTGTCTTTCAGTAGTCACAAAACGTAGCAGCTATTCAAATATGTGCTATGGGGACATGTTTTCCTATGCTTAAATCAGTGGCTTTTCTCTAATTCCTAGTACTCGCACTTTCTCGGTCCTTCATCTTCTGCTGACAACCTATCAGGCTAACCTGTTTCGTAGACAATTGTGCTCGTCTCTTTCTACTTTTCTGGTAACACTCCAGCAGTGCCTGTTCATTTGGCTTGTCTGGTTTTCTTCCTAGACAAAGACCCATAGAACTGGAACTGGTGGCATCTGTACAGACCCCAGCAGCATGGAAACAAGCACATTTTTCCCTAGTACTGCAAATCCAAAGCACACTCTGACACAGTTTATCTTCCAAGGACATTCTCAGAGGAAGCATATTGTATATGTACTTTGCAGGGATTTCTAGGACAAGCACCCTTTAGCACAGATAACAAGACAAACCAGATGAACACTGCAATATCTTCCCTGCCTTCAGCTTGCACATTAATCTTGAGAACAACTTGAAGTATAGTTAGTGTCATCTAGGACTGTTCCTCCCTTGCCTGACCTGTCTACATCAGAGAGTCACTACGTCCTGAAGACAGCTTTCTCTAACCTTGGGCAGTGTTTCTGCTAAAGAAAGTCATCTTGGTCTCCTCTTACTCTTTATGGTTTCAAACATTAGCGCCACCCTGGTTTCCCACTTCTTGTCACTGAGGAAGTCTCACCAAGACAAGTGGTTTCACATTGGAAGGAGCCTTGCATGTGAAATGGAGCAATATTTCCCTGGAGGGTAAAGAAATACAGCATTTTTCTTTCTAGTCGCAATTTTTTCAAACTTTCACAATTTTAGTAGGTAGAGTGGCTGTTATCACTGTTATCTGGCTTTTCACATTAATACTTACATTTTAACCTTAAAAAGGAGTTGGATTTGACTCACCTTTGAGGAAGGAGAAAAGTGTTGAGAAAGTGGAAGATCTGTTTGATCTGACCATTTCATCCAGGACTAATTACAGGCCCTCACAGAAAGCAGTCAGGGGGTTGATCTTGCCATGCTAACCTGCAGAAACTTAACTGAAATAACACAGCTTGAAGAAATGTTTTGTCAGCTTATGCTCCTTATTGCAGCACAGTGTTTTGTGTAAGTGATGGATGAATGTGATAACTACCACTATTTCATTTTACTTCCATGTCATTAATGTAGTTCTTCTTCCTGTTAATAAAATATGCACTAAACTTTACAATGTAATTCTTCATCATAATAAAGGACCTTTCCATATGAGTTGGTACTATAGGAAACTATAAGTTGGGATGGAAAAAGAAGCTGCAGGACACCACACACCAAAAAGAATACATGCTGAGAATATAATAAATGAAAGTTTCCCATGAACTGAAAAGCTGTGGAGACTAGTGGTCCTCTTGAATCTACAAGAACTGATAAATCCAGGACCAAAACTTTGATACATTTGTTCAAGGTCACTTGCACACATGAACATTAAAGTGGGTTGTGTAAGTCAGACCACATCCAAGAGTGTGGCAGCTGCTATATGCAAAGACTACAACATTATGGTATGCGTGTTGAAAGAAAGAACCTTCTGAGTGACTGCCCCCCACCCCAAAAAAAAAAAAAAAAAAAAAAAGAAAGAAGAAATTACCTGGAAGCCACCAGGACATCAGTACATCCCTCTGCCTCTGAGTAAATAGCCTCAAAGCTGCTGCTCCAACTGGTAAGTGGTCTTGCACGTAAACTGTTAGAGTGAATATACTGTGTGAATAATTATTTGCTATTAGTAATAACAGCTTGTTTTTCTCACTAATAACAGCTTAATTGAATCAAAAGTATTCTAAGCAATATTGGCTGTGATAGGTGTTTTCCCTAACTCACTTCCCTATCAGGGAAAAGTAATTTTACAGCTTGAGAATGGCAGACATTTCATTTCGGTTGCTGAATAACTTCACATAAAAAATAACAACATGGGTTTTTTTGTTGTACTGAAATCTGCTGATGGAATCAGGGACAGTATGATAGTTGGAAGCCATTTGAAGAGGAAGGGAGTGGAAATGGAAGGGGAAGAAGTGGGAAGACTGCATTTCTTAAATAAAGACAAATGGTGCCTGTGGTGTCTATAGTAGGTGTGTTCTTGCTTCCTTGGGTGCATTTGCAATTGCAGGCAGTTTGGTCACTGTCTGACATGTTTATAAAAAACTGCATATTGGATTGGTGAACCAACTGTTTTCTGTTGGTATTCTTAAAAACTTCAGAACTACTGGGTAATAAAAGAAATTGAAAAAACAGAGTCCGCATCAACACCATGGCTGACTTCTGCAGTGTAACTTTCTGAGTCTTAGTGAAGAAATACATCTTCTCCAACATCCCAATCCCACCCTGTTGTCTCTTATATAGCACTGGGTTGTGTTCCCATTTAAAGCTCGATATATTGTTTCATTCCATGCAGGAAAGCCCATAACATGGGCACCTGGCACCACAAGTTACCCCATTGTAGCAGCAGGAAAAACACAAAAGGTTTGGAGAAGTGAGCATTAGCAAGTAACTAGACAGAATGAGAGACACAACTATGGTTATTTCCTGAAAGACAAGATGCATTAGGATGTTTTTTACAGCAGCAAAATGATCAAAACCACATGACAGCTTCTGCTTACAGGTATTCTGTGTCATGTCACCCTTCTCTTTGTACAAAGTGCCTTCATTCCCCAGAAATAGTCATTTCTGATAAAGATTAAAAGAGAGGATTTAATGCTCAGAGTGCGTGTGCATACCACCCTGTCCTGTTCCTCTCTGATCATCCAAAAAGAAAACTCCCAGGCTGCAATCTTTGCAACACCTGCTTCATTCTACATTGTGTTCTTTAGCCCTTAATTTCCTATGATTTTAGTCCATCTCTGTAATTTGGGAGGACAGTATACGTGTTTATCCTCTTTAACATTCCAATTTTGATTTGTAAGCTATTTTGTCAGGCTGAAAGGAAGGTGATCTCAATTCCTTCAAAACTAACATCCAGCAAATTAATTTTCTCTCTTTCTCTACCCATGCCTGCATAACACTGAACAAGCATGTGGAAGATAACATATCCATACATGTCCATAGCTCTCCTCATACCCCAAAGGAATAGCAAAAGTTCCTAGGACCATGGCTAAACAAATCCTGTGTAACTAACAATGGTTCCAAAAGTCCTTGTGTTCATACTCACTTCTGACCTGAGTCTCTGCCTTTCTGACAGCTCATGTATCTGCTCTGGAATCAGTGGAAGCAAAGACATGATCAGTTCAGTATTACAACACTTATCTGGTCAGTGGGTACAGTCATCCCATAATGGATGGACAGCTTGGTCCACAATAGCTTATTCTTAATGCAACTTCTGCTACAGAGCTTCAGAGCAAGAGAAGGTCTGGAGGTCATACCCATATTACGTGCATGTGTCCACCAGCTGGGGTAGTTCCACTCACCTAAGACTTCAGATAAGTGAATCTGTACATTTTCATGTATGTAGAGAAATAGTAGAGAAAGGCTCATATTCTCCCAGCTGCCCCTCCACATCTAGATGACTGACTCAGGCAATGCATCAAATCATTGACCTCAGGTAGAGTTCCCTGTGTTTATGAATTTCTCCACACTGCTGTCCTCAATTGTATTTACTTCATTTGTAAGACTATAATCAAGGCTCTTCTGTAATTGCGTATGCCCAGCAAAATAGCCAGAAATCTGAAGACTGCAAAATACCACCTAGAGAAGAATCATACCATCTCAGTGGAGGGATCTTTCAGGATTAAACATGAAAAGAAATAAAGTGATGCAGTATCCACTGCACTATCTACACTGCATTAAATTAATTTTAACCTGCTTTATATCATCAGTGCTCTGCATGCTGCAGTTTTGTTCTGAAAATGCAGAACTGCACATTCGAAGTTGAAAGTGAAGGGGAATAAAACAGAGCTTTTAGCATCAAAGTACAGTATACTGGAGGCCCTTGGTGAAGTTCAGGGAAATTATTTAGTATTAAGACATATTAACTGGATATTTTTTCTAAATAGATTAACAGTGAAATTAGCTACATTAGCTTTTCTCAAATTTAGGTTTCAAATTGACCCAAAAGATTAATTTGGGTAATTCATACATCTCAGAGCCATTGCTACTGCTGCTGTCTGATGGCTGCCTACAGGAGCTGTCAACACACCAGTCAGCCATTGTTCATGGTATTTTTTTATTTTAAAAGAGCTCTCTGTACAGCTACAGGGGCTTGAAGTACTGGGCTTGATTCAGCCATGCAGACCTAGACAAAGTAGATGGTAAAAATCGCCTCTTGATTTCTTGGGAGTGGCTGTTTCTGGCAGCGGGGGGAATATTTCAGAACTGCATGGGAGGCAATCACTCCCGACAGCTGTGATTTCCTGCCCTGCCACACATTTCGGTAGTGACTCACTGTGGATTGTGTGCTGCTGAATGCAGCCCCTGAATGATGAACTAACTCCTTTTACCTCTCCCAGAAAGGACCATTGTCCAGTATAAAATGTACCCAGCTGCATAGCCAGTGATGGAGCCAATGCTAACATTTTAAATTGCACGTGCTCTTCCTCAACACAGTGCTGCCCACCCATTTGAAGCTCACATCTTCCAGACAGTTCATTCCAAGGTTATTACTGCTGATTAAACAGTAATAGCTATTTTTATTTATGATATTACATACATGTTCACAAAACTGGTAACCATTAGAGGTTTGCTCACTGAATATATCAAGTAAAATGCATGAACTGACATGGATCGATACAAATTTATCATATCAAACACTAACACAAAGACACAAAGCCTCATGCAGGCACATCATACATAGGCAGGAGAGTGTTGCCTTGCTTTCTAGAGACCTTTTGCGGCCTGCTAGTGAGAAACTGAGTAAGTCTTTGGAGCTCCCTTGGGCTAACATCCACTGAGAGCTGATGAATCTGGGCACTAAACTGGAAGTGTAAAGGCACAGGCAGAGCCAGCTCATCGCTTGAGGTGGGAATCAGGCATTACCTGACTCAGCGTGAAGGCTCCATCCTCCACTGTTAGTATCTGCAGCCACAGTAGTCAGTGCACACTGACAAGGAATTGGTAGAACTTAACTCAGAGGTCATGAGATGCCACCATGAATGATAAGGCTGGGAGGTCCCCGTGTGAATTCCCTAGTGATCTTCACTTCTGACCTCAGAACAGCAATAGCAACTAACTTTAAATAACAACTTGCTGTACCTGTTTTGCATAGCACCTTTTGCTGTGGCTGATGAAAGCAAACATGTCCTCTGTGTTCTTTTGCATTTAACAGGATACATAAATAACCCCAGTATTTATGGGGGAAATGCTGCTGTTTCCTTTCTGCGACTCTGTTCTTCAGTGAAAACACCCATGCCCTAACCCATGACAATCAGAAATGTTTTTCCTGCCTCTCCAGATCACAATGCTAGCACTATTCCTGTCTTATGAAATGCTCACTACAAAATAATCATCATCTTTTGAAGAACACTGTTGTCTTTTTTTGAGAAAGAAAACTCAAATAACTCCTCTGCCCAGGTATTACCTACAGCAGCACTTCGCTCACACTGCTAAATCAAAGAGTATTCTAATGAAAAACAGCTCTGTTGCATATTAGCTTCACAAGAAACATCACGTGAGCTTGGAGCTCAGGCGAGTAATCATGCAGTTTGGATATAAAATGTATTTTACAGTATTGTTTGAATATAATAAACACCTCAGGCAAGTTTTTTCACATCTGTCAACTAACTAAAAAATGATGTCCAATCAGAGGCAGCTGAAAATGTTACCCCTGTCATCATTGCATCTTAGAAACAATAATTGTTTCTCAAACTCAGAACCACAGGAAATGCACCAGCAAGACGTATCTGTATTCATCAGTACCCCCCACATACAGGGTAACATCATCTGTTCCCCTCCCATCTTGGCAATTTTAATTATGCTATCCAGGAAATTCTGGGAAAGAGAAAGCAATCCCTATCTCTCTCACAGGACACTGTACAAAAAACCCTCTGGTTGGTAGCAACAGAGCAAAAATATTAGTAAAGCTCTATTAAAAGGAAAAATGTGGCAAAATCTTAGGTGTGCCACTGCGACTTCTGTTTTATGTAAATACATGTCCAGTTCAGCTGGAGTAATCTTAAAGAGATATTGGAATACATTGCACCTGTAGAAAATAATTCATTAAAATTGTAGAAGATCAAAAGGTGGTGGTGACATGAAGTTCAGGTTGAGGCAGGCATGTGTCTCCATCTACTCTACTATCAGCACAGCTCCTTTCAGTGTCGCCCAGCACCTGCAGCAATTTGATTCTTGATGTCAGGCTGAATTGTCTGGATGGCTGTCACTAGGGATGGTGGTGCTACTTGTTGGCCACTTTTGAAGTGGTGGATGGAGGAAGTCACCAATAACTGCCACATGAATTATCAATCTTGTCCCTAAATTGCTCAGCTTAGCTCTCTTGCAAACACACTGTCTGCAGTGGTACAGATAGGGGAGAAGACTATAATCTGTTATTATGAATTTTAATGTAATGCTTTATATTTATATCCAAGCTATATTCCATAAAACTGAAATGAATTTCTAATGCTGTAAGTATTATTTGCTATTTTCCATTCTGGCTGCCATTTCATTCAGATTTTCTTTAATAATGTATTTTTATAGGCCTGTACCTCTGCAGCTCTCCTCTGCCAGCTCAACTCTTCTGCTAACAGTAGCAATGCTTCACAAAGCCCTCTGATTTGAAGTGACCTTGGGACTAACCTTTTCCCTGTTCTTCCCAGCCAGGTAAAAATCATAGCATTAGCTGAAAGTAACCCTGATTTTGCTGGCTTTTCTTAGCTTATCTAGGATTCTCCTGACATGCATTTTTGACATTTAATTTCTTTTGTACTTGGCCACCTCTTTAAACTAAAAAGGGAGCAAAGTGCCTTTTCCCAAATAACAGTCAGGAACATCAACAACCACCTGCACACCGACAAAAGAATCTCACCACTGAACTTGCCAATCAGTGTAACTGTCACCTCATCAGCAGGGTTGTCACGTACCTCCAATCTCTGCAACAGTGCGTAGATGAGGCTGCTAAAGGTTGCAAAAAGAGGCAAGTTTCTTGAAATCACCCTGCTGCTGACTCCCTGCCTCATGACTGGCATGCTGATGATACCACATGTCAAGTGTCATTTCCTTGGCTTCCTCCCCAGGTAGGTACCCTTCTAGCTTATGGAATAGAGGCTTTAGCAAATTAAGAGCAACAAGCCCTCCATGCCATCATCTCACTGTCTTCCTGGGACTTCAATTAAGCCCTGGAATTGTTTTTTCTGTTATTGCCTGGCATCCTTCCCTCTGTGGCAGTGTTCTTCCCTCATCCTCCCCCTCCCCATCTCCTCCTTCTGTGCTTTACAGCAGTACAACTACATGCTAATGAGGCAAAACTGCCAGCCACAGATGCCTCACCCTCACAACATCCCCAGGTATGACGCCATGATCACCTTGTACACTTGAAAGGAGCAGAAAACACTTTTGGCCAGGTGGGCCTTGCAGCTGCTTTGCCATATCAGCTAATACTGTTTAACATATCCCCTTCGTAGTCAGATGCTGAGTTAACTTTTCCAAGTAGCAGATGGATAAATGCTTGTTCAGGTTTGTATCACATACCCAGGATAGCCAACCTCTTTCCTTCAAGAGAAATACACCTAATTTAACCTGCTCTATCAATGGGGTCCATTCATTTACCAAAGGACTGGAGAAGAAGACACCAAAATAAATTGCTGAAACACAGCTTGACATAGTATAAACTAAGGAAGGCCCCTGTCTGTTTAATGATGACTCAGCAAGGAACTTCACCTTTGTGGCTTGACCTCACACAATACTGAGCTCATATAAACAGTTCTAATGCTAAACAAACAGTAAACAAACATACAGAAAACATTATGAAACATTTCTAAAGCTGGTCTCAGGGCTTTGAAAATATCTGTTTCAAGGCATAATTTACTGTCCACTATCACAACAAAACAAATACCACAGATCAGATTAAAGCAAAATATGTTTGTGAATTTACAAAATATGGAAAAAATGCACATGGAAAATGGAAATCTTCCTAGCCATTCAGAACCTGAGTATTTGCCATCAACATCAGATCCAGTAGCACTGTAGCTAGTTTGTATTTTGTCACTGATTTCAATGAGACCAGGAATCACAGACAGCCACAAATTTGGAAATGTAAGCACGGTGCTGGATACAGGGAAGAATTCACTTACAGCAATTGTGAGGTTAGGGGTGCACAGCTGGGTGGGTGATTTTATTTCTTTGCGTGCTAGATAGTAGGAGAGGGTAGGGAAAATTAAAAAAAAAAAAAAACACAAATATTTTTTTCTTGATGTTCCTCTTTAATTACTTTGATTAGTTCTAAAATTCCTACCAGAAAATTGTAAACGTATGTTATAGAATCATAGAATCATAGAATAGTCAGGGTTGGAAAGGACCTTAAGATCATGTAGTTCCAACCCCCCTACCATGGGCAGGCACACCTCACACTAAACCATGTCACCCAAGGCTCTGTCCAACCTGGACTTGAACACCACCAGGGATGGAGCATTCACAACTTCCTTGGGCAACCCATTCCAGTGCCTCACCACCTTAACAGTAAAGAACTTCCTTATATCCGATCTAAACTTCCCCTGTTTAAGTTTTAACCCACACATGTGTCAACTTTGACTTTTCAAGGTGGTCACTATCAGCTCTTGTAGGGTGTTAGAATTTAGCCAGAAAAAATGCTTTTCTCTTGCAACACACTGAAAAACTAATTTTTACTGAGTATCACATTAATGTAGTGGTAGCAATGGTGGGAAGATAGGAAAAGCTTCAGAAGACAGTGTGTACGTTCTTCTTTTGTTCAAAGAGACTTTGGCAATTTGGATAATTTTCTTGCTAGTTCCTGATCCACATTTTGTTGTTGTAAAATTGGTTGTCTGCAGTGGAAAAAGATATTTTAGAGAGTATTTTCAATGCATCTCTCTTTACAGCATTAGTATATTCCAAGAAAGTCTCATACGAGTGTGAACATATGGCCTAGACAGCCAGTACTCAGACAGTGTCCAAGAGCAGATGCTTTATGGGAAAATAAAAAAGTAAGGACTTCTGGCATCCAGGTGGATGTTCTAAAATTAAATACCAACAAGCAAATCTCTTCCTAAACCTTTTATCTACACATTGAACAAAGGGGCTTCACAACCAATTACATGGCAAGAGCTCTTCGTTGGCCTCCTAAGCTTGGAGATTCACTTAAGGCAAATAATCATAAGTGTTATATTATATTAAAACTACTCCTTTGTGCTTTTTCCTGGCCTACAAAGAGTTTTAATAAAACAAAAAAAGTTAGAGACCACATTAAGTAATTGAACTAAACACTCAGAGTGGCAAAAGAAAGAGACACCTAACCGTAAAATCAGATGGCATGAAACTCAGATCCAGCTCTGAATTCCTTCCCCATGGGAAGGATCAGCATCTCACACTGTACTTACAAAATATAATGCTGTACAACTGAGTGTCCTGCCTCCTTTCCAGGTTGTCTTTAGGACACATGAACACCAGTGAATCATGGGTGGAATGTATAAAAGATCTTACTGCAGCTGCTTGTACTGCATCTGTTCAAGGGATAAATAAAGCAGCTAAGTTCTAGTTTTGATTTCATTCGCTGCCAGTCCCTTAATGTGCAAAGAAATGATATACCACCTCCTCATCTTGTCAATCATATTGTAACAAATATGTCTTCAATATTGTGGAAGTGATTTTTCTTCCTTTTTTTTCCCCCCCCAGGAATATTCCCACAAGCTGGGATAACCTCTATGACAAGTCACATACACTGGGAAAAACTAAAACCACTTCATATTCTTGCAAACAAGAACCCTGTTTGTGTAAATCAGACTTCTTCCCATTCATACTAGGAAAAGAATTAAAATTGGGTCGAGATGAAACTGATCTGAAATTAAAACTGAATGCACAAATTGTATAGAGCTTACAGAAGGTTTATTCTGCTTTGTTCTTTCCCACCACTTTATTCACCTCTGACTCCTGAAGCTTGAAACACATTATCACACTGTATAAAAGAAGAAATACTCGATCTGTGCTATTTGAAAATCCAGACCTTCTTGACATGAGTCATGGGGGTCTCTCCATTGTCATTTAGAGCATACATATACATGCACATCTTCATTTCGCACATTCTTCACAAAAGCTTATTATGTTACTCATAGGACAGATTATTTTTTCTTTTTTCCAACTCTTTTGCTCACTTGCCTATTTCTTTAGGTCACCTAAAGACTGTTTTCTAGAAATACAATGAAGTAAATTATGTTAGCCTCATGGCCTTAGAAAAGATGCACATATTCCTGTGTTTTGCCATGAATACCTTATGTAAATACTATCTGCTTGAGGTCTTTTTGGTTCTTCTTTTTTCAAGAAGATTAATGTGTCCTACTATCTATGCTCAGCACATTTTCTTCAGAGAAAAAGTTTGAGGTTACAGTCTAAAATGACATTTTGCAGGGTGAGCAAGCAAAGCTCTGCAGAAACTTAAGCACAGAAATGTAGGAAAAGGGAATTGCTGATGAGCAGGACAAAACCATCATTTTGCGGGCCATAGGATACGTGGTTGTAAAGGGAGAAAAGTCTCTTTCAGGAATTATCAGTGGGCATGTACTCTATTTTCAATGCGCAAACTACATTGGTATTAGTCGCAGCATGGGTTCCCTGACACTGGGTATGTATATAATCAGAGAAACCCCACAGCTACACACAGAGCAGTTGTGAACCTTCATAAGGTGCCCTGTTCAGACAACTCCTTCCTGCAGCCTTACATCCAGGCATATGGAAGGAGGAGACAGCAGAGTACCATCCCACATGGAGCAAGGATGAATGCAAAGAGCCAGCATTAGGGGTCTCCCACATGACCACAGCAATAGCAGTACTTGTCCTTGCAAAGAACTAAGGCATATAGTTACAAGTAGGTACAACAGTTCCCAAGTGTAAGATAGTTCCTCCATGAAAAGAGGATAGTTCTGCTATGTCTTGGGGATGAAACAGTCAAACAGTTCCATCACCCTTCACTAGGTCAACTCTTTCTGTCAGGGGCTTTCTTTCAATGGCCTGCTACCCACAACTCTGTGTGCTCATCCTGAACTACTGATAACTATATACCAACACAGCACACATTTTAATTTTAGAAATGTTACACTGAAAAGAAGCAGCAGGCAATTAAGCTGAGACTGCTCTTCAAATGGGTTTGGTTTGTTGTTCAAACAACTGATGACACTTAACAGACTTTTGACCACTTCCGGTTAACTAGAAAGAAAAGCCATGTAATAGAGATCCTCATCTGCCCCACCCCATTCAGTTGACCAAAAGGATTTAATCTTGAATAATTTGTTCGATAATTTACGAAAACAACTGAGATAATCTTCTGGACAGGAAAGCAATTTTGACAGTAGGTCAGCAACGTACTTGTATTTTGCAATGCCTGTCAAAAAATTAGCAAAAAACCTACCCATTTATTTCCTACAGTAGTTAATCTTGGCCAACCCTGATGAAAAAGAACATCTTGGTTTGGCTGCCTATTTCTTTTTTAAACACCTGCCATAGTACCAACTGCCCTTGGCCATTTTTGAACCAGCTATGACTAGGTAAGGAGAGAATGCTGACATTCTCAAATAGAGCAGGATAGTCACAGTGACCCCCAGGATCAAGATAAGGCAACCCAAATTCACTCTAATACCAGAGCATTCTGATTTGGCACTATGTACAAGAATCTGGGGTTACATGTAGTATTTTTGGAGTTTTGGATACCATGTCCCATTCCAGAAGCTTGAGGTAAATGCAGCATTCATTCCAATTCAAAATAGCTTCCTAAGTTACAGGATGCTTTAAATATAGCATGAGAGTCCCACAGAGGCTTCTGAAGAGTGTACATGGCACCCTAAACAGGTATAATAAGCACCATGATGCTTCACAGTTATTTTTCTTCATGCCAAAGGCTAATTGTCACTAATGCTGGCTTCAGTTTAAACTGAAGAGCCATAAATTGCTTAAAGTAAGTGTATGCCCTTAAACCTGTTACCTTAATGAGAATAAGGGTTTATGCCTGTATTAACAAGTATGGCTAACGAAGGGCACGAAGTAAGGCAGCCAAAATAGCCCAGCAACTGGAGTCTAGACTGAGCAAGGGAAAGGAGAGGATATGGTGCAAGCATATGAAAGGCTGTGTTCCTCCTAATCCTCAGCTGCCATTGCTACGAATCAAGTGTATTTGGAAGGATTTTGGGGAAAGGTTAAAACCTATTTATGCACAATGTCCAGGCAATGAACACCTGTGGAACAGATGATCACAACACCAGCTATGCATGTAGGAGGTGCAGAAAGTAACTCTACCCTTACCAGGGGATTTGCATGCTTTTAAGACATTTGACCCATTATATCTTCCTAAAAGAAGAGCAAGATCTCATTGACTTTTTGGAAAAAATAGCTGCTAGCCACTACTAACAAAAAGAGCAGTCGCCTTGTATGACGCACATTCAACATGTCACTTGGAGCCATCATAAGCTGGAAACAAGTAATTTTCAGGGTAGCTAATTCCTGAAACACAGACTGCTTATGCTCAAAGTCAGTGGATTAAAAAAAATAGTAGTTCTTTCTTCTCCCTATAAATAAGAGCTGGGTGCTTTTGCTCCTGAAAATCTCTCAGAACACAGAAACAGCTTCATGGTTGTGGGAAATGTTACACTTTTCATAGATTGGAAAATGGAAGATTTAGAACTGTTTCCAAAGGATGTTCAACAGTAGGACTGGACTAAGCTTCAGGGCCAGTTTCAAATGATCAAGCTTTTATTTCATTTAGGATCTTATGTTATGATAGCAGCTAAATAAAATATATCACCTATGCAGTATGTTTTAACAGGTGATACCTGCCTGCTTTTAAATATATATTATGTAAATGATGGGTCAACACAGTGTGACAGAACAGCACTTGTTGACATCCTTGTCCTCACTCTGTACCAGCAAGAATTAAGCTGTTAATGAAGTGCCATTTATTACATTTTATAGCATACTTTCATCAAATTAGGATTTAGGAATTTAGACAACTGTAACAAAAAGCCTATCCTGAGATTTTGCTCGCAGGTAACCTTTTTATTAAGGCTTTAATTACGCTAGTACAGAAGAAAGAGCCCTTTAACATGCTGTATATAAGCCATCCTTTTTCAACTAGCATTACTCATTTCAAAGCATATCATAGGTGACATTGCCAGACAATGTTTTAAATTAGTTTCTTTCCTCAAGACTTGTAAGTATTGATTTTTACCATGTTCAGCAAAAATTTCCCTCTCTCTGCCCTTCTGATGATCTTTCAGTGGGGATTAATAATTTACATGCACATTGAGCATCTGGCTATTCCTGCAACAAAACCCATACAAAAACAAACAAACAAAAAAAAGCAGTACCTGATATTACATTGGACACCATCTAACACTATATTATACATTAAAATGGTGACATCTCAGGTACCTATATGCAGAAACCTCTACTTACACACAAATCAGTCACATCAAATTGTGTTCTCGGCTAACTCCAGTCCACTACGAACTAGATTATAGTGAAGACCATTGTACCTTGCACACCATTTTGATCCTTTCACAGTGCTATTAAAGGTTTATAGGTTTTGTTTTGTTTTTTTAATACATACATTTTATAGTTATAAAATAACATACACTTAATGCTCCTAATTAAGTAACAAGACTGACCAGAGGAGAACTGCTGTTGCTGGTATTGAACGCTAATGCTAATGTATTTTCAGAACTAATTTCCCCTCTGTGTTCCACTGGCTGGAGAACATTTTGCAATTACGTATTCAGAATGGGGCTAATGACAAGGTTATCTGCTGTGCTAGAAAACAGCCATTTACAGAGTTCAGATAATAACAAAAAGTTCTACCTGAAAAAAGCTTATTGTGCATTTTATTTATAAAGCGTTAACTGTTCAGCAGCTTTAAATTCATAACTTAATGGTTACCTCCTGTTGTACTTACTAGTTCTAAAGGATCTGCAAAATTATTAACTTTAATAATAATTAAGTAAATCTAAGGACTTCCCGAAATACTACAAGAACTATATTCTCAAATAAATAAACTCTAGGCCAAAGGCTGAGCAATTTGTCAGACTAGATTATCCAGTTGCCAGGAAACACTTTTAAATGTTAAGAGAAAAGGGAACATATCTCATGTTGTGGATCTCCTTCCCTAGATTAAGATACCTCCTCCTTCTCCATAAAGACACAATAACTAGAGTTATCCTCACTTGTGAATGTCTCAGTTTCTCACCAGTCTTAGGCCCAAGTTTCTCACAGTTAACACCATGCCTCCTGTTCAACCAAAGAGTTCTGTTCCCCTCCCTTTTGCAGGAAAGAAAGCTGTAAAGTTACTGCAGAGTGGGTTGTTGCTTTTTTTTTTTCTTTTTTTTTGTATGAATAGTAAGCTAGCACCAATAAATACCAACTGTAGTTAAAACTGAGTTGGTAATTGCATAGATGCTGTTCAGCCCTATTTTATTGCATACACTAAGCTCTTTGGACAGCTAATGCCACACAGCATTGATGATTCAGATACAATCACATCCCAAAGAGAAAAGCTGCATTTAACAGGTGAAATAAAGAAAGGGCTTCAAATTCAGAGGTTATGTATTATGTGTCAGGATAGTAACAGCAGCAGGTTTGATGATGTAACATCACTTAAGCCAGTACCTCAGCTATTGCAGGCCATTATTCATATTAATGTGGCCTATATTTTAATACAGCTAAATGTTTCTCCTGCAATTCAAAACATGGATAGAATTGAGAAAGAGAGCATTAAATAGAGCTGTGGGTGATGGCTGCACAGACACAGTGCAGAGTACAAAATACTCCTTCACCAGTGAGCTTAGTATTTAGTGATTACTTTAATCACACAGAAATACAAACATTTCTGATAATGGTAGCTGTAAACATACCAGAATTGGCTTGCAAATTAGTTTGAAAGCAAAGATACCATCTAAAGTAACTACTATTCTCCCATGACACTGACACATTTGTACATATAACAAATGACTGCACATAATAAAACTCGGAATGTTGTAACTTTGGGTGGTGTAACTGTTGCTCAAGGAGCGATATACAAGTTAAGCACATTATTCCAAAGAAATGCTGATGCCCACAAAATAGATGTTTTATCAAAAAGAGACAGGAAAGTTTTGGAGTGTACTTGAAAGTTGGCCTGGAAGTATTTTATTTTCCTCTCACAACGAACTACTGCGAGTGGAACTGTAGAACACTGGAAATATGTGAAACCACTCATGCATAAGAAATTACTATAGTTTATCTAGACATAATACAGTCATTACATTAAATAGCTCATTTTCCCTCTCAGAAGTTGACTCAGTCATTTCAGTTTCAGGGAAAAAGGAAACATCTCTACTGAACAGTAGCTAAAAAGGAAGACTTTCACAGGACAAAAAACTTACCTGTTAGTTTTGCAGAATATCAACTACTATAAATACTAATCTATAGTTTTTAGTATTGTGAAGGACTTCGCATTTGTAAATTAAAGCAAAAACCAAACCCACGCTCTCAAAGTTGCTGTTGTAGCTGTAGGACAACTACTCAGCAGTTCAATTCACCAGAGATGGATGCTTAACAGATGATGTGAAACCAGCATTTCAAATGACCTTGTTAATTTGTTTAGTTCAGTCTAACAGGTAAACTGCACTCTTTTGATTAAAAGTTATGTACAGCAGCACATGGCTATCTAAACGGAAGTTGCAGGATGCATATTGCCTGACCTGAATAATCTGAGGTTTCCCTGCATTCAAGAATAGAACAAAAAAAAACGCAAATGGACTCCATTCATGCATCACTTGACTGTTGTAAGGTGCTGACACCCCATATGCATCAGGCCTACAGGAAATGAATACTCTCACATAGCTCTTCTAAAGGAAATGCAGTCAGAGCAAGAGGTTGACATATGCATGCTGGAGAGTGGGGGAAGGACAGGAAGCAATCAGGAAAAGACGCTAATAAAAATGAAAGAGCTCAACAAATGTGAGAAAAGCCTTCCTGCTCCTCCAGAGATATGGACTGCAAAATGCTAGAATAGATCCTCCCCAAAGAGCTGCTCCAGGTTGCTTGTATCAGATAAGCTAAATCTCATCTTTTTCCTATTAGTGTTTGCCATTTACCCTCACTGCATTTATATCATTACCAGATATGTAAATCATATCACCAGATATCTTCCTCACTTCATAGAATAAAGCCAAAATAGTCCTCTTAACTTTTGTTTTGTTTAAACACTATCTTCTTCAGCTTCAGGATCCAACTTTTGATTGGGAACCCAGGCAAGATTTGTAGAAAATACAAAACTGTATGGATAATCACAGAGTGAATATACTAGTCATGAATTACCACACTGTTCTGGATAATATTTCTGCTATCTCAGATGATGATAATTCTTGCATAACTTTCAGCTCATTACATCACCTGCAAGCCAGTCTGTCTCTCTAGAGAAGCTTGCCATTCAGCAATAATCATTCAGCAACATATGAAAAGGCTCTGTTATTGCTTCTATCCATGTGCAATTGTACCATTTTAGGTAACAGGGCAACTCAGCACTTCAGGTAACTGACTATACCTAAAAGCCTTCTTACAGGGGATTAGGTCTATAAAACTAATGAATTCTGCTTGCTTCTAGACAGTGCAAGCAAACAGCAGGAGAAAACCTGCTTTGCTGCCCACATCAATTTGGAAAGACCAGATTTATGCATATGATCATGCCACTGGTGACACCTCTTAGCATTGCCAACAACCTGTAAGCGTCATTCATTTCAGTAGGACTGACAGATGCTCAGCTTTACTGAGGGTCTATCAATACTGTTTTCCTACCTCTGCTACCTCATGACATCTTATGACAGAGTTTCTTCCAGAGGATAGGATGGTCTGTAGGGTGGGGACTGGAAAAATATTTTTCCGTATTCCTAGATTAATTTCTAATGCCATTGTTAAAGGAATGTGAAAGCTGCAGAGTGACCTTAACTCTTCTCCACTTGTTTCTGTCTTGTCTTTTCCTCACCCCACCCCCTCTAAGTTAGTCAGGCATTTATTTTTAGACAAAGAACAGATAAGCAGAACAATCCATTTCAGGGGAACACATCTTCAACTGTCACTCAGCTCACTGACTATAACTCCTGTGTCTTAAGCTGTTGACTATTTAATAGTGAGCTGATCACCTGAACCTCCCTGCGGGGAAGAAAATAAACAGTATCTCAGACAGCATTTTAAAAAGAGTTCTTTAAAACTGAACTGTTGTGCCAAACAGCTTTGATTAATTACCCTCCTTGCCCACTGTTTTAACAGCATTTTCCTCAACAGAAGCATTTGTGGTACCACAGCCTCAGATTGTGCTTTCGTCAGGCTTCAAAGACCTTCACATTTTCTCCCCTGCTTCTCAGGTGAAGTACAAGCTGAGTGGGAATTGTATGGGACCAGCTGACAGAGTGCAGGTCAACAGTCAACTAAGCCATAGCCCTAGCTTGTAAGTCCAGCGCGGCCACTTTATGTCTAAGTGTGGGCCAGCTTCATACTAGCTTCCCCTTTCAGGGAAGTCCTTTGAAACATGCATGTGTAAGACTATAGGTGGGATGAACAATCCCAGTATGGTAGACTGTTGTCACCATCTTTCTAAGGAGGTCAAAGGCAACTCTCTAATGGCATGACTTGTGGCATGATAGAAGAGCACAAAGCCTCCATGAGAAAAGATGAGCCTTTTTTTTTTCTTTTCCTCTGTGGCCCACCCAGTCAGTCTTATTGCTTTTGGACCGTTAGAAAACAATGAGCATGTCCACATATAAACTCTATCTGCCTACATAGAGGGATACGATGCATATGTAGACAAAAAGGGCCACTGCACTGGTATTAAATTCCATCTGGTATTAAAAGCAATTGTAAGACCCTTAAAGCTGAAGTGTTTGGGGTTTAGGACTCATCTTGCGCCTAAGAAGTCCAATTCCATCTCAGGAGAGCTGTGAATCAAAACTAGTCCACATGCAAGTGTATGGCATCCACTGGCAACATTTAGAGCTGTGTGCCTTTCCCAAGAAAGGGATTTTCTTCAGTTATTTTCCCTCCCCAGTAATATCTTGAGAATGCAAGTACATCTTTCCTTTTCCCTCATGGTAATATTGCAATTATGGCTAAATTCACAGCTCAACTCATTTATGATGGCAAATTGCTGATTAAAGGGAATATCTGATCTGTTTGGAGATATATTTATGTGAGAGATATTAAACTAAAAATGGACTTTAAGAATGCTATCATCACCGTGTTCCAATTAAAAAGCTATCACAACTAGCAGACTTCCCTACTCCAGCTCCCCCATGAAAGAGGCTACATTCATTTCTGCATGCCTGCTTTTTCCCCCTAAGGCAGGCTACAAATCAAATACAATCCCAAAGCAACTAAAAACTGGGCCTCACTGGGAAAGAGTTCAAAACATTTAACATTGCTTTCTGACACTTCTACTGCTGGAAATGCAGCCAGCTGTGTGAAGAGGTAATTCCTCCACACCTCTGGGAATCCAGCCTTTGCAGTTTCACTCCTACTTACCATATGCTCTCAAAAGCCCTATGAAAATCTATAGCCTTTGGGCATAGTGAGTATACTCTAAAAAATTATAATCTAAGAAAATGGGTTCTTTGGGAAACAACTGTTTTTTTCTTTCTGATTGTGCCATATATAGTGCAAGTGCCACAGCCCCAGCCTTTGACTGACAGCCTCTAGGTACGACTTATTAAAAAAAAAAATCAATACCATACAGTACACACTGCAAAGTGTTATGAAAATGCCTACAGAAATATGTTGACACCTCTCCATACTTACCTTGGGTGGGATAAAGAAAGAAATACAAAAATTATTTATCATAGTGAAATTAGTATAAGTTTATGAAGTGAGTTTATTTTTGTGTACAGGGCTCCTTTTTGTTTGTTTTTAACACTGACAGAACAGCCTTCTTTGCAATTACTATGCCTCTTCTTCAAAAGGGGTTATGAAATGTTCCTCTTACCATCACAGGACCTAGTATTAAGTTAAATGTGGCTCTGTCTTCAGAGAAAAGAATATTGTGCATAAGAATAAGGGAGATGAAATAACAGAGAGCTTTATAGTATGAATATGAAATACTGCAGTTAAGATTTAAGGTCATTGATGACTGAGTCATGATTGTTGCAGGGAAATCAATTTGGTACTCACAACTTCACAGACTCTGTTTTCATTAGGCAAAAAAAAACCCCAACAAACAACAAACCCAAACAGTTTTCTGGGTAGTGTAGTGGCTTTTTTTTTTTGCAGTGGAGCAGACCTTTTGTTTGCATTCTGTTTGTTTGTCTGATGAAATCATCCTGGTATTCCTTTTAAACACTTACGTAAGTAACCTCTCTCACCATTGCCCTGCAAAACAAGCCTTCTGCAGGTGATTTGTGGGGAACCAAGATGTCTCTAAAAAGATCTGAAGATTCCGGAACAGATTTGAGATTGTCAGAATAGAAACAAAAGAAAGAAAAAAATAAAAAGAGAGAGGAGCCACAAGAGAGTAGAAAGTAGAGTTTCCAAACCAGAAGTTACACAGAACTATCTAGCTTGATAAGAAAAAGGTAGGTAAGGAAACACAAATTTCCTGAAAGCCATCCAGTGATTAAAAACCTTTAAGCAACTGAGCCAACTCAGGTAATAAGAGCACTCCACTCTAACAACTTAAAATACTGATCTTAGAGGAGTCAGGTAGGAAATAAATGGACTAATCTGTAATTGACAGATACACCAGGTAATTAATTATTAAAGCACATGTTGCTTGTCAGCTGCAAATGGAAGGCTTCTACATAATTTAAGACAGTATTTTAAGTACTATTGAGACTTCTGCTTGACATGTCTCATTTTCATCTGATTATTGCTCTCCCCCCCTAAAAGAGGGGACATGTATCCCTATCTTTGTCCAGTTTTAGCACCTAGACTTCACATATTTACAAGCAGTTACATGATCATTTTCTAAAAATATAGTTCTATATTCCCATTCACAGTTGTTCTACTCCTTTCCCTCCAAATAGACAACACCATATCATATCATTGAGGCCCCTATTAGCGAAAAAAGAGACACCACCACACAAAGCAGAACTGGAAGCTTACTTAAAAGAGACAGTGTTATCATTCTTAAAAATATACTAATGAGAACTGTCTCCCTGAGGCATCATCAATGCCAGGTTGTACCTTGAAGTGGTAATTTTTAAGCCCACATTATATTCTGTTTTTTCAGACCTAGCTGCGAAGATCCTCTATTTTGCTAGGCTAGGTCAGTGTACACATAACTAGTTCACTGCTATTTTCCAACCTAAACAAGCTCAACAAGGCTTTTTTGCTCACTTACTCTGGAGATGGTCAAGGGCATATTGAAGTCCTTGCCCCCTTGCAGTCGGAAACCCCATGGTCCAGGTCCATTCAGAGTCACGCTGTAAGCCATTGTGTATCTCTTTCACACAGCAATGAGAAGGCACTGCAGAACAGAAGGATAGGGTAGACAGAGAAAGTGAAAAAAAAAAGCCAGAATGAAAAGAGGGAAGAGTTTTATATAACGAAAGTGATTATCTTTCTGCCTTGCCTGTTCAGTTGTGCTCTGATATCACCTAAGAATAGATGGAAGCTATAATGCAGATGCTGATATCCCAGCTGAGTAGGGTCCATAAAAGGTGTGTAACCAGACACCTACTATGCAAAGACTTCATGACTCAGAGGTCTAATATAGTCCCCAGGGAAGGGGACAGATCCTTCTAGGCTTCTCGAGCCCCTCTTCATGCTCAGTTACCTTACGGGCAAAACACATCTTGTGATAAACCAAAACTCCATGCTAAAATCCCAAACACCCAAAACTCTACTAACCTGTTAACAGCTACATAGCCATTTTTAACTTTCTGCTTCAGAATGTTTATTGCACTGTGATATACAATGTACTACAAACAAGCTTTTTTTACACAGATGTTTCCATATGTAGCAGGAAAGGCACCAAAGTGTTTACATTCTTTTGCATTAGTTTGTTAAACTGAAAAAAGTATATGCTAAATGCATTTAGCATCACAACCCCCCCCCCCCATTTCATGTTTGGCTCTTGGTTCCATAGCTCTTGTCTTCCCAAGGGAAAATAAAAATTAGTTCTCTTTGAATGCAGACAGAGGTATTATGAGTTATTTATAATCAGCATTTAATTTTCGTGGCAAAAGCACAGTTTCACTACATACCTGTCTCATTATTTTGATGCAAGTCTTCTAAAGCTGTGACACTTAAGCAGAAGGCTAAGAATACAAATCTCTAGCTAACTGCTTCCTTAATTCATTCCTTGATTTTTCATAGTTTATATTCCCATGTTAGGTGTTCCATAAAACTTTAAAACTTTGTAATTCTTGTTCAGTAATGCTGGATAGCATTTCTGCCTTAGATTTGCAATCGCTAAAATACAGAGAATATGAGGGAAGGGAAGAAGTTATTGGCAGAACTATAGATACAAACAAAAAGCTTCTGCTCTCATGGTAAAGCTAGAAACATTAAATAACACTCACCCCTTTCAAGTCATTAATACGCACTGGACCTCCAGAACCACTCTCCCGTAACTCAACAGCATCCCTGCCCCTACCCTCTGGTTAGAAAGAAATTCCCATTACATTGCAGGGTGGAGGACAAAAAAAAAACCCCATAGGTTCTACTCTGATAATTAAAAAGACAGCCAAAACCACATAACGCACTGGAATAAGGTAGCTCAGTTTGAACACCGATAGTACGGCACTCTGCCCATACACCTACCTTATAATGTGGTAGAAAAACTGATGGTGAAACGGCAGAGAGCAAACACCACCAGGGGCTCAGTCTTTATCTGAGGAGATGGTCAATCATTTTTCAAAATCATGGGGCAATGTAAGTGTTTAGTATTCACAGAATACTAAACGGTAGAAAAGCCATTTGTACAAGGGAATAATTAAGCTCTGGATTCACACCAGACTAAACCACATAATCATATTTTTCAGCCAGAGGTCCAAATTAAACCACAGCATTTCACGTGGATGTGAATGAAAGTTACATTAAGCCAGCAGAGCTGGCCCAAACCAAAACCAAAGCAAATAGCAAGACACAGCTTGAAAAGAAAATGGGTTTCTGATGTCTCACAAATGCCTCTAGGGCACATTTACATTAACAGCTGTAATCTACTCTGTACATGAGTCCAGAACAAGTGATGCTTGGATGATGACTTTAAAGGAAAAAAAAACAAAACAAAAACAAATTGTTGCAGTTCAAGTGGCAGAGTTTTCATTTTTTGTTTGTTTTGGTTTTGGGTTTTTTTTTGTTTGGTTGGTTTTGAAGGTCATCTGCACACACAAAAGATTGAAGGTAAATTGTCATTGCGCTATTTTTTTCTTAAGAATTCATTGCTGGTTTTTAGTGCCCTTTCTTGACTCCATTTTAAAGATTCAGGAAAATAGAATAAAACCAGAAGTAAGACAAACAGAGCAAGTCACTGCTTCACTAGTAAAGACAGTATCACAGAATAAAACTATTAGAAGAGAGGTTACTTTTTTATGGATTGCTCTGTGCATGTTACCTTCCTATACCTAAATCTTCAGTCAGGAAAGTGGCGGAGCAAAACCCAGAACACAATAAAACTGCACAGCAAGCTGAAGAGAATAACCATTAAGAAACAGAGATGCTGTTTAATCAAACTTTATTCATTTCTATCCTGCTTTCACATGTTTAATATGACATTTGCTTATCAGTTTAGGACATTTGAAAGGATCTGAGATCCTCCAGGCTGGGTGGTGTGCTAGGAAACTACAGCGGTAATCTCGTTAGAGGCACTGTCATTTGAATGAGATGTTAAATTGAGGTCATTCTTTCCTACTCTTTTGGTTTCTGTCCATGTCTGCATGAACATTCAGCATAGCTTGGCACTTTTAAAAAGAAAGTGTAGACGATATTCCAGTGTCCTGGCCAACATTCCCCTTCAACACAACAGAACCACAGCTCTTTCATGTGCCTGTACTATCATTACCAAGTACATTTTTTAAGTATAAATATTCCAGAGTTTTCTTTCTCCAGCCTTCTCCAAGTCCTTCCCTCTTATGTTTGTTTCCCATCTGCCTCACTGGAGAAACCTTTCTGCCTAATAATGAAATGCAAACAGTAAAGTAGCTCATGTTGTAGTCACAGCTTCATTTGCTGAGGACACTCTTTGCATAGGTCTCACTTGTCTTCTACAGACTTTTAATACAATCAGCCTTAAAATAAAAAAGCTGGTGATCTAGGTAGATGACTATTTCAACCCTGCCCTGTTTCCAAAGGTGAGAGACATGGGTGTTCTCACCATGTCAAACATCCAAAGCAAACCCAGCAACTGGACTGGTGCAGCAGGTACAGCCCTATCATGATTACCAGCAGAAACCTCAGCAAAACCTCCTGGGAAACCTGAGGATGAAATAAACTGTGTGTACATAATAGACAATCCCCTTGTTTTCAGCAGCTTGTGATGTTTAGATTAGGTTTTAGTTGCTCTACATAACTGCCTGTTAGACAGTCCCAAAAATAATTATCTGTTTGCTCAAACAATAGTATTTTGTTTCTTTTGGTGAACCTTCTTCCCTACTTTCTCCAGCTATGTCAAAATCTTGCTTATAGTTCCCCTCCCTTCAGACAGAAGCTATGCTGAGTCAGATGAGGTCACTGGGGTAAGGGGTGACATTTAAAGGAAAAAAAACCCCAAACATATTCCAGGAGCAGGGTGACATTTTCCCTACAGACATCAAGACAGAGAATTGTCCAGACCTCACCACGTCCCCCCCAGGGCTGACTGATGGGAACAGCTGTGAGGAAGCTGGATGGACACCTCTACAGCAGAGGAGAGTGTCACCACCTTCAGCAAATATTTGGAGCCTGAGCAGAGCCATCCTTCCCCATCAGAGACCTTACACTAGTGGAAACAATTCACACACGCTAAGAGACCACGTTGTATTACAGTGAATTGACTTTAGGAAAGCTACAACTGCATGCTTGGAAGTGCATCGCCATTAAGTGAATGAAATAAAAACCACTAGTGTCAATGCTAAATTAGGTGGAAGGAAACAAGTAATGGAAACTCCAATTGTTCAAGTTGCTACTACTTCATTAAGCTGGCCACATTAGTCATTAGTTATATTTTAGCTGCTGTGCTAGATATGCTCATAGAAAAACCTTGAATTACTGCAGCAACAAGGTTGTATTATCAAGCATTTCACAGCATCTCATGCTTAAGAGCTGGACTTCTGATCTGCAACAGACTATGCCTCTTTGGCAACATTCACCGTTATGACAAACGTCCTTTTTCTCATGGATTCCTGCACTGTTACCACTAAGTTTACCTACACTCTTTCAGAAGAGCGGAAAGGCAAGGAGAATAGATCAGGAGCATGTGAAGAAACTACCCACCTAGACACTGCATGAAGAAAACTCAAGCTTTGAACCAGATGTCTGATGTATGCAATTCTACAGTTTACCAAAACTTTAAATAAACCCGATATTAATTATATTTCATGTGGATTAATGAGGAACTGTATTTGAGGACTGATCTTCACCGCAATCCACAAGACAAAATAGCTGATCAGTGCTACAAAATTTGAAACTGACATTATTAGAGATGTAAAAGCTTTTAAGCTCTGAATTCCTATCTTCACAATGTCAAACTGAATATAAAATTACCAAGAGCAAAGATTTTTCCCACAAGTTCAGTATTGCTTCCAACGCAAGACTATCTACAATGCAAAAGAGCTCATTGCCATCTCCTTTACTACAGTACAGAGTTCTGAACTGAACTAATCCTACTTGTACTTCCACGTATAGCTTTGTTTCACCCATTTAATCAAAACCCCTCAGTTCTCACAGAACTCTGTGGTTTTGAGTTCCTCTTAGCCCCTTTATCAAGTTGTCTGAAGTCCTGCATTCAGATCTTTCCTAAGAAGCTACATTTTCTATCATGCTTGGCTTCACCAAATTCTGCTTTGTCCATGTCACTCTAGTTTGTAGGTCCCAACAGAATATAGTATTGCTGGAGAGATAAGCCAGAGCAATATAATGATGGAATATTATCTCCCTTCTCTGTAATACACCTTCATAAATGCAGCTCAAACTGTTTTCTGTTTGGCTGTTTGCTGCTGCCAGCATCACCTTACCAATTCATCAAATTTGCTGTTTACCCTCAATTCTAGATCCTTCACCATGACAGAAAAATGGCAGTTCACATTTTTTTCCCTGCTACAAGGCTGTTTTTGTTTGGGGTATTTTCCTGCCACGACCTCTTTCCACTACTACAAAAGGCTGGGTACACACCATAGTGTAGACAGACACTTCTGATCTTCAAAGGATTTGAAGATTTTTGGCAATTGTGTTAAACTACAAACCATACCTGTGGAAAGACAGGCTACCAAGGAAAAAGATACCTGTCTTGCCTGTTTACACAGACTTTTTTGCCCCTGTATTACAAAAAGACTTAAGTGTATGTTACCAAGTTCTCACTTTACCAGCATCGCAGTCATTGTTTTTAAAGGCACCCACTACAGTACGCAATACTTAACACTTCCGTGGTACCTTTGGTATCTTGCCAGGATATCAAATTTCCTTTTTTTTTTTTTTCTAAGGTAAAAAACACCTGAACACCTGCTGCTTTACCATGTCAATTCACGTATATAGCCATAGCACTTAGGTTACCAGCTTCAGGTCACAAAATGAGTCAACAGCAGCAACTGGATTACAATGCAGGGCTCAGTTTCTAATACAGGTACTTGAACTAGATAAAGAAGGCTGCAAAATTTGCCACTGTTCATTTTTTAATCATTCTTCTGTGACTCTGGGATCAAATAGGGAAAGTTGATTGGAACCCTGTGACTACTGTAATGTGTGCTTTGCTTCAGGGGATCCTAATTGACTCTTCTGGCTTAATGGAGGAAAACAGCAAACAAAAAAAACCCAAACAAACCCAAACACACATACACACAAATGGCTAAAGAAGTTATGTGCAGATCACTGTTAACTCCACACAGACCAGGCGACTCAGCTATGAGATCAATGTCACAGTACCTCTGTGGTGTTGGGTTACCCCCAGAGAGCCTGGGATTTGACATAGTGCAATGAACATATAAGGCTCACAAGAAGGTTCCTGTGCCACCAGTGCAATTTGTCTACTGCACAGATTCCTCAAGGATCACTGCACCAAGCTGATGTAGCAGTGTGTCCCTATGCATATGCCCAAATGACCAAGGATTCAAGATTTAATCTTGAATCGATCAGGCTCACAGAAGTTAGATTTCAAAAGAATGACTCACCTACTCTTTCCTGCCTTCCCAGTAAATGCTTTACTAGGTAACGTTTACCACTACAGAAATGCTTTAAACCTGCAGGTTGGACTTTTAAAGACAGCAAGTGGCTGCACTCCACAGTCGTCGCTCGCAAGCCGTCTTTGCCTAGCACAGCTCCAGCGTTTTCCTGCCCGTTCTGCTTCTGCTGACCTCTTAACCGAAGAGCACTTGCAGCTTGCTCTCCCTAAGCAGCCGCGGAGCGCTGAGAGCTGCGGGACCCGGCATCCGCCGCCGCCCCAGGGCCCACTCTGCCGGATAGATCTCGGCCCTTCGCTCTGGCGCCGGCGCCGCTCCTTCCCTCAGAGCCGCGGCGCGACCCACCTTGCCTACTTGCAGTTATCTCGAGTAGCGCAACCGGTAACTCTAGGCCGGCCAGGAGCCCACCGCTACCTCAGGCCAGGCACCGCTTCACCATGACGCGGGTGGCGGCGGCGTGGGGCGACCGCTGCGCCGCGGCCAAGCCCCCAGCGGACCGGCGGGCGGAGAACTCTGCCCCCACGGGAGCGGCCGCTGCCCTCAGCGGGCGGTGCTTGCGGTCACACGCACCCACGGGCATCCCCCCGCCCGCCGGGCCACCACCCCCAGGGAGTGGCCGTCAAATCACTTCACCCCCGGGGCTAAGAGAAGCGGGAGAGGCGGCCACGCCAGGGATGCCACCCACTCCCCGCACTCAGGAGGCCCCGCTACGGCCAAGGTGGAGCTTTTAAAGTGCCCACGTCCCTTCCGGGCGCCTCCGCCGCGGGTGGGCGTGGCGTGCCAGGGGCGCTGGTGCCCACCGGGAGCCGCCAGCGTCGCGCTGAGGGGAGGCCGTCTGTCAGTTAGCGGGACGGCGGCTTCCCCGGGTCGCCGCGAGGGAGCGCCAGGTGGGCGAGGTAGAGCGTTTGGGGGCTTGTCGCCGCGGGCGGTTGCGGAGTGACCGTTAACCGCGAAACCGTTATCTGCGGCGTCCGAACACTTCTTAACAGATCCGTTTTTGAACGGAGATCACCTCTTGGCCTTGGTGGCAGAGCAGGAAGGTGACAAAGCTGTAGGAGCGGTTCGGCTGAGCGCTGGGGGAGCAGGTAGCGGGGGAGCGCCAGGCGTTACGTGTCTGTGTGCTCTCAGGGAAGAAATCGCGGCGGCGGTAGCGGGAAGGGAGGTCGCGGGAGGGCTGTACCCTCCGAAGGGACCCGGAACGTTCTGGAAGGCGGCGCAGGGGGCGGGTGGTGCTCTGGCTTTCCGGCACTCCTCACAAGGGGCAGTGGGCTCCTTGATTGTCGGTGGTCCCGAGAGGTAGGCAGGAAATCGGTGACGTGCCCAAGCTCAGCGAAAGCTCTTGAGCATGTGCGTTAATGCTTTGCGAGCTTGGAGCGTGCAGCCTTCACCTCCAGTTACCGCCAGAACACGTTAAATTTCTGTTTTCCCCGTGCGAAAAGTGGAAGAGACTTTTTCTCCCCTCCGGTGGTTTACTGGTGTTGATGTGCAATGGTCCTTTTAATTGAGTGGTAAAGTTAAAACAACAGCCTAAGAGAAGCCAAAGGATTTGGAAGACCATTTTCCAAAAGTACGGAACAAAAAAGGTAATTGCCCACCTGAATTAAAAATACTTAGCCTTGTGGCCATTTCATATGACTGAGCTTTGTCAAGATTGAAGCTACCCGCTACATACATCCCTCTATTCAGTGTTATTACAGTTACGTGATTTTTTTTAAATATGCCCCAAAAAGTATCTTCCAGAAAGACAACTGTTTTCTCAGTGAGATGAGTAAGCCACTGCTTTACAAGTTTGTTAAAGAGAACAACCACCAACAACAAACCCCAAAACTGAAACAACACACACAGTTCTCAAGCACAGAGACACTCGAACGTGACCCATCCGAGTTGCTTGGGACCTGCACAGGAGCACGAACGCCCTGGGCAGGGGAAGCTCGCCGCCCAGGCTGGAGTGCCACTGATCCCGGCTCCCCCGGTAACCGCGACTGCCGTCCTGGGGCGCGGGGAGAGGGCTGTGGAGGGCATGGGTGCATTCCCGGGGCCGCGCTTGCGGTTTATTCCACGAGAACTGTGGCTTCTCTTCTAATCCTTTAGTAAGCAGTTCTCCGAGAACGGAGAAATAACGGAGAAATAGAGAAATTCAAGTGATACTTGCTGTCATTTTGCTGAGGATAAATACCCTTATTTAAGGTATCTAGCAATATTTTAAAGCCTTAGGTGGTGAGAGCGAAGTGCTAAAATATCTCTGGTCTGTGTTGCTGGATAAACAGTTTTTCATTCTGTCATCCCCAGTATAAAAAATACCTTGTATCTTTGTTAAAAGTTGGGGTCAAACTGCAAGGTGTTTTAAAAGTGCAGTGTTAAGGCTGGTAGGCCCCATGTTTCAAATGTGGTCGTAGCTACATTTTACTTGGAATAACTTAAAAAAAAGCATTGATACTCTAGTATCTCGTGTGATGCTCAACCTGAAGGTGAATAGCATTGTTTAGGAAATGAAAGACAGGCTGTCTTTGTTAAAGAGAAAGCAGAAGAAGTAATTTCTGTCAAGAATTATATGGCTGAAACATTTAATTTAAAAGCACTGTGGGAACTGCTGGTATTCTTCAAATATATGCAAAATGGATGAAGGTGACATTTCGTTGGAACAACTAAGAATGAAGGCTGCTGGCAGTCTCACAGTGGGGACAGTTCATATTTAGGCACAGTTGATGCACTGTTGACCAGTTAAAGATAGTATTTATTGTGGCACACCGTGCACCTTAATGTATTGGAAACCTGATGACTGAGGGGTATTTTGTCTTTGAATTCAGAGTCTAATTTCTTTATATGTTAACATCAGTGGAACAAAAATTGTAATTTCATAAGGAGACAAGTAGAATTAGGATGAAGATTCTCTTTGGCTTTACTTCATGTCCATACAAATGATTAATTAAAATACTGAAGATATTACTATAGACTTGTGCTTCCTGAAAGATGCATAAAGCCCCTGGAGACCATAAATGTATTTTAGACTTACCTTGAGGCCTAGTGCATATGCGAAGTAATACTTTCAAAGAATATTTTTTATTTCTGTGTGTCCTTTGATATATTTCCTTTCCTTTCTCTAGGAACTTACTGACCAGTTTATAGATGATTTCAGAAACAGTGTTCCACTTCAAAACAGAAGTCATTTGTGTATACCCATGAGCCCCACATCACTGGGCGTGTGCCCTGTGCTCTCTCAGTTATTATGTGTCAAGTATCTTGAGGTGGATGAGAGTGAAATATGGATTTGGATGTGTAGTGCTGGATTATTTTGAGCTGTATTGGAAAACATGAAGAGAGTGAAAGTAAATACTGTTTTGTTTGGGGTTTTTAATGTTTTTTTTATGATGCATAGTAGAGTTCTAAAATTGTAGAAGTTGTATGCATGTTTGTCCTGCTAAAGACTTCAGAGTGGTGCAAGTAAAAGCTATGAATTGTCTTCTGCTTATGTGTTTAAAATAACTGTAAACTATATGTTTATACAAGGAGTTTATATGTGAATTAGGCTTTTGCAGGACTGGAATATTGTATTTGTTTCCCAGTGACTTGCAGATTCTGGTAATGTTTTAGTTTGCATGTTTGTGTTGTTTTCAAGTTTTAGGGAGAAAACTTGGAAAATCAGTTGATCTTTGACTGATAGTCTAGAGCAAAGAATAGTATTTTTGGATGTGATACAGGGTGTGTAATAAAAATGCTTGCACCTATTGCAAGAATAAAATTAAGAAGTTGAAGATGGAAATAAAAAATATTCTATGGCATTAATTTAATAGAGGTAGAAGTGCAAATTTTGTCAGTTTTGTAGTTAGAGGGCTCAGGACCTACATTTCTGTTTACTTGACCTTTCAGAAAGGGAAGCTTAAAAGAAATATAGAAACTTCTGGGTAAAGTATAATCTAAACTTTCTAATCTGCTGTAGAATCTGAAGCCTGATTTGATAATAGCTGCAGAAATTAATGCTTGAGAAATGACTCAAGCTACAGGAGGAAAATATTTAATTTCTGTAAGCGACAGTTAACTGTCAGAGAAGAATTAACTTCACTTTGCAGAAAATTTCTGGAAATAAGCTGATGTGAAAAAGATATTAGGATAATTCTGTGAAGGTCTTTTGACCAAATTGTGCTGTTCTAGCTTTGTCAAATGCTTGCTAACTTACGTCTGTAGAGTTTCACTTCAGTAATCTAGAAACTTCTTATCAAGAATGACACTTCTTAATTGTGCTTCTCAAGTTGTTTAATGTCTTATATATGACACTTCTCACACACCTTCAATTGTTTTCCCTAATTATTTTTTTTTTTGTCTTCCAAATCTTGTCTAAGACGGCCCTGAGGATACATTAAGTTTCTCAGTGGATTCAGAACTGAAGTCAGGTGCTTTACCAGGTCAAAAGAGAACCACCAATATAGCATAGGAAAAGGAAATTGAAATATGCACTGCCAAAGGGATATACATAGTTAAGTTACCCAGACAGCTTCAGTCTTCTGACAAAAGAATTGTGACTCAATAGTTTATTTTTGCATACCCTTGGATAGTTTGTATTACAAGCTGTGAGTAGCAGCAGAAGAAAATGCGCTCCCCACAGAAGATGCAGGTCACTCGTGAAATAAATATGAAATTCCATAATTAGGATTTCTCTGTTTTTTCTAATGTTTTCACATTACTTAGAATCTGACATTTCAGTCAAAACAATACAGGAACACAAAGAAAAAGGTGAAATTTTTTTAATAGCCAGATTTAATCCGTGATTCAGAGTGAGGCAAAATAAGAAACAAATCCATTTCACTAAGCACAACATTTCTGAGGTGATTAACTATGCTTTAACTTCTGGCAGGGAGGGGAAGACTTACTTGATTTAACTTTAATATGCTCAATTCACAGGGGAAGGTAAACCAAGTAGTTAGACATGCAGCTTTAAAAAATAAGATGATACTCCATGTCCTGTTTAAAGACTGTGGTAAATTGTAACGGAAGCAATTTTAGGTTTTCCTCTTTAGCATAAGCTCCTTAGTTTTAGGAATTTTGAAAGATCTGTGTACCAGTTTGGGGATAAAGTAGCATCTGACACAAAGATTAAAGCCAAGAAGAAATAAACTGTGATTATGAGATTGCATATATGTGTTTCTACTACTGCATGCTGGAGTGCTAATGCAGTGTTGAATTATGCCTGCCACAGATGAAAATATGCATATATATATATTTAATTAGCTTGCATAAGACAACTGGAATAGAAAATAAAAAGCAAGTTGCTGCTATGCCTACATTAGTAGGGGAGAATGGGATTAGTTTTTACAATTGCCAAAAGAGTACAAGTTCAGGTGGGGTTTGTTGTTGGTTTTTTTTGGTGTTTTTTTTCTTTTTTTTGTGTTGTTTTTTTTTTTTTTTTGTTTTGTTTGTTTGTTTGGTTTTTTTGTGTGTGTGTGGTTTTGATGTTTGTTTTAGTTGTTGGTTGGTTTGGTTTGTTAGTTTTTTGGTGGTGTGGGTTTTTTTTTCTTCTTTGTCTTTTTTTTTTTTTGTTGTTTGAGCTGTAGTTCTGTAGTTTGCAGATGGAGCATTTGTGATTGAGAAATCCGTATCCTAAATGTGCCTGCAAAATCTGTTGTGCAAGCCTTTTGACATCAACATAAATCTTTTGACTTTTATGGAACAACTGCATGATCCACATTGGGATTATGCAATGAGAATCTTCAGCATTGATTTGGTTGCATATTAGTTGCAGAAATTTTACATCAGCTGGAAGAGTCTGCATCTTCTGCCTTGAAGATGATATGTGCTTTACGGTGATTGTTTCTATCTATTTAATAAAAAGAAAAAAATGGTACAGAACTCCAATGTTTTCTCTTAGCTTAGACCTGGAAGGTTCTGCGCTGGAAAGGTTCCAAAAAACTGGACAAGTTCAAAGGCTAAGGCAACAAAGTTATCCAAGACTTGTTATAATTCAGTAAACAAGAAACTAGAATCTGGGACTCCTGGGAGCAGAGTTCTGTTCTCAACTCTGCAGTCAGCTTGCTGTGTAAATTTGGGAAACTGCTTTTTTTAACAACAGCAACAAAAAATAATTTCTCCTTTGTTTTCCTGTCTTCCTCTGTTAGAGAGAAGTACTTAGAGAATAGGTGTCAATGTAGTAGTTAACCAAGTGAGTTGGGTTGCTTGAAGATGTAAATAGTAACTTTATTTCAAGGAATAAAGAGCAAATTTTATGATCTCTAATTCAGATGGTTATGCTTGTTATTGTGTGGAATTTTTGTCTGGAATAGTTAAAAATGGCCCTCAGCTATCACTGGATGCACTGCTATGGAAGTAAGAGCTATAGGGTTTAACTTACATTAATGGTTCTTAACAAAATATTTCCAGTGAAACTTTATCAGTTTTTATTTGAAAGTGTTTCACCTCAGGGAGGCTGGAGGAGAAACCCAACTTAACCTCTTGCAGAACGTTCATTGCACATAGAATTGACATAAGGCATAAAAGAGGAACTCTTAAAAACAGGGAAAAAATGAGTGTCTAAAACCCTTGTAGAATTGTTTTGATGTTAGCTGTCATCATGTGGTATTTGATGCCATTAACAGTTTTGTAAAAACTTGGGGTTTTCAAGCAGCCTTATGCCATCTCTCCAATGTGTGTTAACATTGGCAGTAGGCCAGTATTTGCTAACAGTTCTAGGATTGCATGAAAAGAACTGAAATTTTGAGGCGGGTGTGATTTGAGTACATATTTGATTCCAAAATTTTTGCATATGCTTCTGACTGGTAATGTGGGAATAAATGTTATGTTTTGTTATCACATAAAATTAGTTGTCAGGGACCAGAAAAATATGAAAATATAGTATCAGATATTCAATTAATTTACATTTTTTCTGGAGATACTTAATTTTGGGTTCTGTTAATCATTCCAAAGGTAGCTGAAGGAAGCCCTCTAAGAAGGTAGAGACCTTCTAGGAGGAACTGACAAAGTTAGAGACACAATATTTCTGAAGCGAGTATCTTAATATTTAGAGGTTTTAATCATGCTAGAATAGGCTCTCCATCTTCCCTTTCTGGCTCTGTCCATGGTGTGTTTTGTATCCTCTTTCTGCAGTAATTATGGTCTTCACAAGGGATATTCAGAGAAGTTTTCTGTACCCATGGTGGTATAAGGACAAAGGTGAGACAGAGTAAAAATGGCATGTCTTTAATACCATCTGATATAGTTCAGAAAAAGTAAATAGAGCTTTCAGGCTCTCAAAATCATCTTCAGACCTTAAAGACAATCACTGCTGATTTTATTAATCTGAACACTTGCTAGTTGAAGCACTTAAAATTACTTTAAAGCAGCTGTGGCTTCTAATTTGAACCTAAAGAGGTCTTTCTTACCTTCCATGTTTTGTAGGACAAGAATTATGGAATTTTGTGTTATAGTTAATACGTTTTTTGTCTCTGAAAGAAGAGATCAGGGGTCTTAAAAAATAGAAAAAAAAGTCAACAGTCCTGTTATGAAGCGTGGGAACTCTTATTTATCATGACTAGTTGAGAAAAGTTAACTGTTTTGATACTTGAAGACCTTAGGACTGTGTATCCCTCAAATGGTTCTTTGATTCATTATCATTGCACATCTGTAATGTGAGACTGCAGAGGTGCTATATGGACCTGATACAGGTATCTTTTAGAACTCAGTGTTGTGGTATGTGTGAATTAGGTCAATAACTTTACAGTCTGTTGTCACAAGACATCGAGAAGAAAGAAGTAGGACAAGACTGAAATATTTTTGATATTAAAAAAAATTACTCAAATTAGATTCCTTTGCTCTCCACCTGCATAGTCTTAATGGTTGAATACAAACTTGGAGTTCTTCTGAGACCAGTGACAGCTTAATGTTCGAAAGATATTTTCTGGATATGTGTGTAATTGAAAGTGGGATGTTGTTGAAAAACTCTCTGATCATACATTCACATAAACTACTAGTCTAAAATACCTCTTTAATATGGTTGTGCATATGTCGGCTTCTCTGAGACTGCTGGGTGGGGTTTTTTGTGTTTTGTTTGTTACTGTTTTTTTGGGGGGCAGGGTAGGGGAAGGGTTGTTTGGTTGATTTTTATCTCCACATTTGTGAGGCACTGGAAGAGGTTCCGCAGAGAAATTGTAGATGCCCCATTCCTGGAAGTGTTCAAGGCCAGGTTGGACAGGGCTTGGAGTAACCTGGTCTAGTGGAAGATGTCCGTGCCTGCGGCAGGGTGGTTGAAACTAGATGATCTTTAAGATGAACCCAAACCATTTTATGATTCTATGAATAATCAAAATGAAGAGACAAATTAGGATAGAGGAGAAATAATACAATGTGGCACTTAGGGACATAGGTTAGTGGTGGACTTGGCAGTATTAGATTTATAGTTTGATAGTCATAAGGGTCTTTTCCAACCTAAACATTTCTATGATTCTGTATGTATCCTCTTGCTCTATGCTTATACTTATTTATTGCTATGGTTGAATAATATAGTTACAAAGAGCTGGAAAACTGTTAGACGTTATTGCCCTGATATGTACTTTAGCAGTTAAATCTGATCTATCAGTGCATTAACAATGTTTAAAGAAAACCTGAAAGACAAGGGTTTTAGTACATAGTTCAATGTTACTGACATGTCAGAATTTAAAAACTAAAGAAGAACATGCAGGCCATAAATGAATCCTGGTGTTGTAACATCCGTGAAGTTTGAATTCTGTGAATCTTTAGATGCTCTTTACATACAATGATATAGAACCTATGGAAAAAAATAGAAATAGTTGAAAACTGGTTTGGTTTTGTTTGTTTTACTGTTGTTACAGTTTTCAGATAAGTACTGCATTATTAAAGGAAGCTTTTGCTATTATCTTGATTCAGATAAGATCAAGAAAGCGCCAGTTAAGAGCTAAGAATATAATACTGAAATGCTTTTCTCCAGATGTGAAAGTTGTAAACAGGAGAGTCTTTATGTATATTCGAAAAAAAAAGATCAATGGTTGAACTCTATGTGTTTGTACAACGTATTTATAGGTTAATTTTTTTGTGCATTTGCAAATTGCTTAACCCACGACACATGGACAGAGCACTTTGAAGTCCTCAATCCTGCAAGAAGTTTTGATTTGTGAAGTCCTATAAAAATGTATCAGCAGAAGACAGTTGGGTTTTTTTGGTACTGATTCCCATGAATGCAGAAGTTGTTTTAAAATGATGAGTCTTATCGCTTCTTTAGAAAAAGTTAGATTGCAATTTAATTTTAGTTGTAGTGGTTCTGTGCTCTCTTCAAACACTGTAAAGCTGCATTTAGTAACAGGGTTGTGTTTGGATGTTTCTGTATTGTCATGCAATGTATTGGTCACACATACTTTTTTTTTTTTTTATGTATATACCTGGAAGTACAGTTATATGTATAGTGCATCCAGTACATGTGTAGAATACATGTTATTTGTCATAAGTCATTGTGTTGGTGCAATAACTTCCAGCCTTAAGTAGCTTCTAACCCCTGAAATTCTTTCAATATCTCATTCTTTAAACTCAGGCTTTGGCTTTAATAAAAACAGTCACTTTGACAGTGATCCCAAGGTTTCCCCACCCCTCCTAGTCTCCATTGAAAACTTTGCTCTCCTGTTAACTGTGTGGAGGAGGGGGGCATACCTTGAGTAATCTCTACCTTTTTCTTACTGTTTGCAGGCCAATTGCTAAATAAATCCATCAAATCTCAACATAACATGAAATCAGATGTGTATGTCTTTTGGCTGATACAAATTTGGCAGTAGTAAGCCAGGTTTTCATGTATTCTTCTAATGACTGATATCATACCAATAACCAAAGGCATTGCAATCTGCAAATAACCAGAAGAAACAAAACCAGTTTAAAGCTATTCACCATCTTGTCCTACTTAATATGTATTACCTGGTTCTGTTTCCTCAGTTGGGCTTTTTTAACTGAATCTAGAAGGCTGTGAGGAAGAGCAACCTTTTGCTGATGTTGTTACTTGGTTGGGCTCAAAATGACAGCCTTTAAAAATAGCTACTATTAAAAAGCTCATGAAGTTCTTCCTGTTTACGATGCTTCTGTTAAATGAATGACAACCTTTTAGCTGAAAGAAGTAGTGTGAAATAATCATACAAAATACTTGCCTTCTATTTTCATTTTTATAAGACTACTTTAATCTTTCCAGTTTCCTAAAATTTCATTTCTAGAAACGTGACCTGTAATGTGTTTAGAAAACAGGTGTATTATAATCCAGAGATTTTTTACTTCATCAGTGTTTTTGTTCACAACACAACTGAAAGCTATAACTTTTAGTAAAGAGTGTCTGACACTGCCTTCTCAGATATAGTATTTTGCAGTCTGGATGCTGATGTGTTTGGATAGGTTGTACTAAAATGTCTTTCAGTAATCTCCTATAACTGTCTTTGTCCTTTAAAAATTTGACAAATGAATATAAGGGTAAATTATTTCTGTAATAAAGATTAGGGAAACCGACTTGATTTTTATTTTTTTTTAATTTATCAGCTTTGTGTAAATTTGTGTTTCACACTTTATAAAATACAGTTTATTTGTAGCTGCTAGTAATAAATAATCAAGGATGTGTTTACAGATTAAAAAAAGAATTTGAAACACCTTGAAAATCTATGTACATTATTCTTTCCATCATTAACCTGTATTGCCAACATAGTAATGTATACTGCTTACATATTTATTTAAAAAAATACTGTGTGTTTTGTCACTGAGTGATAGAACTTACTTTGAAATTTTTGATCCATTGTTTTGGTTGTGTACTTCACTAACTTTCTGTGTCATATCTAAAATAGCATTAACATCTAGTTCCATTCAGTTCCTGTGCCATAAAAATCAGTCCTGCTCTTCTCCCACTCTTCCCCTCCCTTCACTACCCGCCTCTCCCACTCCCCCGGGTTTGTTTTTTTTTTGCCTTTTAAAAGCATATGGCCATTTGCTTTATGCTGAGATAGAATTTGTAAAAATATGTCCTCAAGCAGAGACTGGACTTTGACATGAAATCAGTTTACGTATTCTTTGAGCTGATCTTGTTATGTTCTGTAGCTGTTCTCTCTACTCCCGTGATTCTTGTCTTGCCTTTCTATATTTCTGTGCTCTTCTTCACACTGTGCCATGTATTTCTTTTCAGTCTACAGTGCAGACCATTCACAATTTGATGTATTTAGTATATTCTGTGTTACCTCCAAATAGCTAATGCACAAGATGGTAATTCTTGTAATTTATGTTTGGGCAGGCACTGTTTTACAAAGTATCTTTGTACCTTCTGTACAAGTGAAGAGCCTGAAGCAAGTTTATCTTCTGTTGGTTTTCATTGTTGCCCATAGCTAGATGTTGGTACTCTGGAATAAACTATATTCAAAATCCCAGATTTTTTTTATTTATTTATTTATTTTACGAAGCTGTGTATGTGATAGACATTTTCCTCTAATGGCAATTGTAAAATGTTTTGGGTATTTTTTGCTGTTGGTGGTTTTTGTTGTTGTTGGGTTATTTTGGGTTTTGTTTTGTTGGGTTTTTGTTTTGTTTTGTTTTGTTTTCTTATAGGCATATGCTCACTGATCCTGAGGGAAACTGAATTTCCTGCTTTCAGAAAACAGTTTGGCAAAGTGGGAGAGAAAAGTAACATGTCCTCCCAGTATATGATATCAAAAAAGTTACATGCTGATTATAAACTGTAGCTTCTGTATGTGCCTATATGAAATTCTGGTAAATGACCCTTGAAGAAAATTTTACTGAAGTCCTGAAAAGCGTGCTGTATTTGACTTTAGATTTGCCTCTAATCTTGAGCCTCTTCTTATATATATGAAAGGTATTCTTATAGGTTCTTACAGAATAAGGAAGACTTTTTTTTTTTTTTTAATGTGCAAAAAGAAAGAAAACTTTCTCATCAGGGGAGCATGAAAAAATCCCAGTAGCTTGAAAAAGAAAAAAAAAATAGTAATTTCAAATTTATCTCAGAACTGATTTTAACGAAGAATGGGGTATGTATTTCAGTGAAGTCTGATGTTTTGGAAGCCGTGTGAAGCGGAGCATTGTCTGACGCTCTGCCTGTCGATTTTGTTGAACAGTTGTGACGTTTTCTCTTGCCCGGTTTTGCGCTATTGCCGCGGAGGTGGAGAAAGGTGACGGCCTGCCGCTCTCCTTGGTGCTGAACACGGGGCTTGCCATTGAGGCATCGTTTGTAGCTCTCCATGGTGCTGAACGTGGCGCCGCCTGTGCGTTTTAGCTTAACTGTCACTGATGTCAAAAGCAAATAAGTTTTACTTCCTGTTATGCAAATCAGTACGTTTCCCTACTAGCAAGATCTCTTTAGAGGCCCAATTTACATAACTACAGTTTCCCAGTCCTTGTATGTGGTCAGTGTAGTGAGCTATAACTTTGATTACACTGAACACTATGGAGGCAAGTGCAGTTAATTATTTCTCTGAAAATGTCTGCCATGCCTTTTTGCAGTAGCTTCCCAAAAGCCTGACAAAAAGAGCAAGAAGTGAAAATTAAAACAAGCACTAGTATTTTTCAGGGTGTTCTGTCAGTTAGCAAATTAAGAAATGCTTGTGAATATTTAAGTGTGCAGCAGCACTTTATCCATATTGTCAGGATTCCAAAAGAGGGGTTCAAGTTTGATTTCCCAAAGCTGACTTAGGGAATATACAATACACAACTTGATGATTTCTTTTAGGATTTATAATTGGTTTAGTTCTGTTCTTAAAAGATAACAATGCAATTGTTTCAGGGTTTTAAAAAGTAGGAGATGCAGCTGCCTTGTTATAAAATTAATTAAAAGTATGTATTCTACTTGCAAATGTTGCCCAAAGTATCTGAGATTCAAAAGCCCTTGTAGCCTCAAAAAGAAGAGGAAAATGCAACTTGGGTATTTTATACTACTAAAAAACATCTATTTTGATGATTAATCAAAAACAGTGATACAGATGTGTAAAATTACTACCTTTTTCACCCCATTTTTCCACTTAGGTGTTACTACTTTTTGTTTTGGGAAACTCTGAATGTAATATCATTCTGCTGAGAGAATTTGTTTGTGTATAGAACAATTCTTGTAGAGTGAAAATCTTGCTATTTCATTTGTTTTGCCAAGGGCAAACTGCTGTTATTTTCTCAATGCAAAGTCAGTTGCTTAGCTGTGAGAATTTTCCAGCATTGTTTCACACCCAGAAACAGATGCAATACAAACATACTACCTTACATTCGTCTAGGGATCTCTATATTACCTGAAAGACTAAAATATGCAAATATTCAAGAAAAATCTGTAAGGAAATAAGCTTGGAAACTAAAACAGAACTTGGAGTAGCCCTTTGGCCTATCCTGTTTTCCTCACAGCAATTTAAGGTCTGGTCATATCGCATACATATGACACATCATATAGGAGATGTGTCAACTATATTCTAGATAGATGATTACAGGGTAAATGGGGTTCTTTCTCACTAGGAGGCAGATTGGGGAATTTGTACATCTGTCACTAAATCTTTTTTTTTTCCCACTTTTTTTATTTCCTTCAGTATGCTTCTCAAGGTTTAACTGTCTGAGGAAATTGCCTAAAACTAACTGTGCTACAGATTTGTAATAGTTGTTTCTGACATAACCTGGTTGATAGAGATTAACATCCCAGAACTGGAAAGGAATTTTGACTGGGTGTTGGTACTGCCACATCTCTCCCAGCACAAGGGTATTGAGTTGCAGTTACAGGTGTATACTAAATCAATCTGTAACAAAAGGAAATAGATGATTCAAGTTGTATGCAGAATGAATACCTGAACAGTTCCTGTTCATTAGAGAGCTGTGAAAGACACTTTCATAGTCTGTTTTTTATTACAGTGAAATTTAATGTTCCTTTTGTCCATTAATATCCATAATGTCGTATGTCCTTTTTGGTCAACTCTTGTGTTCTTTTCTGTGAAAATAAGCACAGTTGAAGTAATTTGATTGATTTGACTTCCTAATTCAAGTCACTGATTTACTGCATGACAACTTGGGGCTATAATGCATAGCTAGTCTTTTCTTACATGCTTACGTTTGCCCTTAAAAATGGTGGGTTACTTGCTATCTGAGCGTCCTAATAGGCTGTATCAGATGTTGAAACAGATGAGTTTCCTATTGATTACACCTAAACCTCTGTTTATACCTTCCTTATGCTTGTTTTCTAAAAAAAAAAAATGGTTATTTTCAAAGAGAAATCATGTATGGTACATTGCGTAGCTTGGTTTTCAGTAAATTTTGTCTGTGCTTAGGCAACTGGGCCAATGTGGAAGCTGAAGCTGCAACGTTGATTTCGGTTCTCAACATGTAGAAGATACGGGGGTGTGGATTAGAGGGATTCTGCATTAACGGCTCATTTCATATCTTGTTTTCCGAGATATGGTATAGTATTACCAGACATGAATCTTCTGTGTAATGTAGCTGAAGGGCCTTACAAGGCAGCTTGTATCACTTTGCTTGCAGATGTTCACAAAGCATTGAAAATTTTAGTTTTCTTTTTTAATGTGGCCTGAAAAACTCAGATGATCAGGTTCCTTTAACTCGTGTCAGATTTTTGTTTGTTTGTAGGTTTTTTGTTTGTTTATGCGTTTTGTTTTGTTTTTTTGTAATGGAGTAGAAAATAAGTTTAATTCCTGGTAAGTGCCGGTGTGTGTGTGGTGAGTTTTAGTTGTTTAGTACTTTGGTAATCAGTCCATTACTGGTTTTTGCCTCTCTTTGAAGTATATATGTTCAGGTTGGGGGAGATATTCCTTCTTTATTGTGATTCACTGGTATCATTAGTGTTCCACTTTAAAGACACTTCAGTGAATTCATTGGAAACTCTGCATTGAGTTCTAGTGTGTTTTATATCCTGGTTCCATGACTGAAGACTGTCCAAAATATAGGAGGCATATGAAGAACTTAATGAAAACCCAATGGCAAGCTAGCAAGTGCAGGCATTAATTTAACTTTTTATCTGTAAAAGGAAACTTTTCCGAAATATACATAGCTCTGTTGATATGCATCAAGCTTAATTTTTAATGTCGGGTTTTTTTGTTTGTTTGTTTGTTATAAATAACCTTACACTTTCATGGAAAAGGTGTTTCAGAAGCAGCATTCTACACAGTCTTTTAATCCTTAAACTATAGGTAGAAAGCCATGGAAGCTCTCTTAAAATATAGATTAGAATTAGGGAGAGGATCTACTAAAAGCAGAACAGAAAGCTAGGTATCAAAATCTATCCTCTTTATCAGAACCTTTTCTAACCATGTTAGGAGGAGTGCATGAATTACTGGAGATACTTGGGCTTATATTTTGTTAAGAGTATTGTTGTTAAAAAAACAAACAGAACAAAATAAAACCAAAACACAAAAACCCAACCAAGCAAACAAAAAAAAAACCCCAAAACAAACCACAGCATAAACGCTGTTTGCTTGCTAAATATGAAATTGAACTTTGAAAAAATACTTGAAACTTCAGCAAATTTGTTGTCTGCTTATAAACGTTTTAAATTTGCAAAGCAAATTGTTCCATACTGTCTCTTAACAAGTTAAGAGTTCTACAGATGTAAAATTGATGTATTGGAAGCTGCATTGTACATACAGTAGTCTTAAAATGTGCCTCAGAAGATTTTCTCAGTGTTCTATGAGTGTGTTCTCTGTATATGAGTTACGCAGGTAATTCATTCATTTTTCTTTTAGCTAATATGTATTTTGCAATCTGCCACCAATTTAGCTCTTTCTTCTTTTTGTTTTGTTTTGTTTTATTTCCCTTTTCATATAAAAATGGAGTTTTTTACAGTACTAGTTGGAACCAGACATGTTTGTTTGAGAGACTGAATATATAAACTGACATGTGCATGATACAGACCTGTACCTAACTCAAGCCTGGAGGACTTGAACTAATTATTTAATGTGAAGTTGCACAGAAGTGCTCAATATTTAATTTTTTTCTTGAAAGGCTACTTAGATTAGATTTACATGTGTTCCTCAATTTAAGAATGCCACTGCTTTCTCAACTGCTGATTTTTTTGGTATGCTGAAGAAAAGAAGACTTCTTGGTTTTCCTTTAATCATCTTGCTTTACCATGTTTCATGTTTTTTCATGCTTTTATCATGCTTTATCATGCTTTATCATGTTTATCATGTATCACAGATTTTCGTCTTAGGATAGCTCGTCACACGCAAAACTTGGGGTCTTGATAAAGATCCTTATTTGTCTGACTGTATGGGGAATTTTTTTTGGAGGTGAAGAATTCTGAAGAGTCTTACAGGCTTTCGTATGATAAATTGCTGGGAGGGTAGGAGTTAATGTCTCCCATTTAATGTGGGATAAAGTAAGTATTCAAAAAGAAGCAAATCATTGCAATGTAAATACTTTTAAAAGAAGCTTCTTGTATTCTAGCTGCCCAATTTTACAGCTGCATGGAACGGCTTTTTAAGAACATTCACTAGTGTAGCTCTCCAGAAGATTATATCACTGATGAAGTTTAGATCTAGCTGGATAGCCATAATAAAGAAAATACAGATGTTAAACTGGTGATTAAGGGTTCAGGTTGAGAAACCACAGGATTCCATTTACTGTATTTAAAGGGATGGATGGGAAAGAGGTGCTTTAGGAAAATACAGTGTAATTGTACGTTTCTAATGGAGATACTACATGGAGATTTCCTACTGAAGTACACATGATCTTTTTTCCTTTTTTTTTTTTTTTTAATTGAATGGTTGAGAATACTTGTGGTGAAAGGAACTGTACAAACTTTAGGTAATAGTTTGGTTTTTTGGGGTTTTTTTTGTGAGACTGCTTTTAAGGAAATTTAAAACTGATTACATCTTCACTGCTGTTTGTCACGTGCCTGTGTGTTCTCTCCAGATGTATGCTAGACAAGCAGACATTAAGAAGGGCTGAAAACTGGCTGAACTGCTATGCTTTGCTGTGAAGTGTTGTGGTCAGCAGCACAAAGCACAGTTGGAGGCCAGTCACTAATGGTGTACGCTAGAGACTGATACTGTTTAACATCTTTGTCAGCAACCTGGATGATGAGACAGAATGTACACTCAGCAAGGTTGAGGTGAGACAATGCAGAACTGGGGCAAGGAGTTGATGAAACAGATGGGTGTGCAGCTATTCAGAGCTGGACAGGTTGGAGAAATGCACTGACAGGAACTTCTAGCACAGTCCTGCATCTGGGGCAACATAACAAATACGTCGTTGGAATCGTCTTGCTGGAAAGCAGCTTTGCCAAAAAGGCCCTAGGGTCCAGACAGACAACTACTTGAACGTGTACCAGCAATGTACCTTTGGCAAAGAAGGTCAATGGCATACTGGACTGCATTAGAAAGAGCATCACAGCAGCTCAAGGGAGGTAATCATTCCCCTCAGCACTGGTAAGACACACCTGGAGTGCTGGGTGCAGTTCTAGGCTCTCCAGTGTGAAAGAGAGATGGATATACTGGAGCACGACCGGCAAACACCCAGTAAGATTATTAAAGGAGTGGACCATCTGTCATACTAGGAGAGGCAGAGAGCTGGGACTGTTTAGCCTGGTGAAGAGAATGCTCATGGGTTCTCTTAAGTGTGTGTCTATACCAGATGGTAGGGAGTAAAGAAGACTGAGCGGGCATATTCTTAGTGGTGCCTCATGAAAAAACAAGGCAATATGCAAAAACTAAAGCAAAAGAAATTCCATTAAATGTAGGAAAAGACATCTTTTGCTGTGAGGATTGTTCAGCTACTGGAACAGATTGCCCAGAGGGGCTGAGGAGTCTCCTTCCTTGGAGATATTCAAAACTCATTTGAGCAAGGCCCAGCATAGTCTGTTCTAGCTGCCCCTGTTTTGAGCAGGGAATTTGGACTAGATGACTTCCAAAGGGGCCTTCCAACCTCAGCTCTTCTGTGATTCTGTATACATGTTGTTTCTATAATCAGTAACGTGTTGAACCCTTAAGTTGTTGGTATGAAATGACAAGACTAATAGCCAGTATTGTGTAAATACTGAGAGGTAGCTAGAAATTATAAATATTTTCATTGTATGATAGATACCTGTAGGTTACTAGAAAGTATCCCAGGGGGCCATTGCAAACTTGTCCTATATTCATCTCTGGGTGAGCTTTGAGAATAAACTTGGACTTTCAAGTGGTTTGATTTGAGCAAAAGTGACTGTGCCACCTTCTTTGCTTACTTTATGGTTTTGTTTTATAACCTCAAAAAAAAAAAAAAAAAAGAAAAAATTGGAAGCTTAGGTTGTGATCAGTCCTCAGTTTGAACATGATTTCTTTTTTTTTTTTTTTGTTAAAATCTGGATCCTTTTCTTCCAGAGAAAAGGAAAGAAATTACTTCAAGGTACTATGGTATTTCTGGGGAGGTGGCCCAAATCCTTCTACAGTTATTAAAAATTTCCATGAATAGACAAGTTTCTGGTTTTTTCACTGTGGAAAGTTAGCATTTACCATTAAACTTCCAGGGGTGATGTGTAGTTAAGGCCTGCCATAAGGTGAAGAATGCTGCAGATAAGCATACCAAGCTGTGAGTCTTGCAGTCTATGCTTTTCGCTAATATTTCTTTCCTGCATAGCTGCATACTTGTTTGGAAGGCTTCATACCTTTCCTTCTCTTAAACAAGCCTGGAAATTAGAGAGACAGTTATGAGCAAGAAATGGACTTCTTTTCCAGCATGCCATTCAAACTACTGGTGAGGAATTCTTTGCTTCATAGAGCATGTTACATTCTTGTCTGACTGGTCTCTTCTGCTGTGAGGAACCACTAGATACTTGGAACTATATAGAATCTGCAGAAGTTCTTGGGGAAATAGGAATTGAAATAGACCAAAAGTTGAGAGGAAAAGACCTGCAGGCAGAGAGAGTGTGAAAATAAACAATGTTTTGATGGGGAAGAGAAACTGGGAAGACTTTTTCTTCGGCTTGTCTGTACTGCCATTTCTTTGGGGAGACAGAATACAAGAAACCTTTTGCTAATGTTTCATCAGCTCAGCGCTCATCAGTAAGAATGAATAGCCTGTATAGGTGGTAATAATGCTGACTATGCCTTGCTTTCAGGTTTAAGCAAACTAGGAGGAAAAGAGATCATCTTTCTTTAGTGTCAGCTTCATTTACAATTTATCCAAAAATACTTGTGACATTTTCCAGTGATGGCACTCAAAAGTATCGCTTTGGATATCCTCTAGAGCAAATTTAGAAATGGAGATGCTTCATTTTACTTTACATTTCCACAGCAGTTGTTCTGTCTCTACCATCCCTACTTCCCCCCACCTTGCCAAATAGAAGAAAAAACAAATCCCTTAGGTTTTTAATTCTTGCTTCAGTTCCCAGTATTAGGGAGTACTTCCCCAAAAATTAAATATAAAGCAAGATAACTTGTCTTACATGCTCTTAGTTACTTAGAAGCTATGTGTTTCTAGCTAGGCCATGTATGGAGAAATCCAAAACCACTCAATGGCCAGACAGCTTTTCATCATATACATCTACTGAAAACCAAATGTTTAAAGCCATGACTCTTCAAATGGTAAAAGTTAATAGGAGGGTCTATTTGAAGATGGAATAGATTAAGATTTAAGAATAAGCTTTTAGTCTTGAATTATAATGAAAGTCAGCTTTAATGGTAAAGCAGAGAAATAGATTTTGAATGAAGCAGGACAGTAATTTTTTAGACTTTGAGTCTTAGGACTTATTTTTCTGTCTAGTACAAATAACCACGTGACTTAATCATTTCTTTCTGATTAAAATAAAGTTGGTGAAAGTCCAAATGTGATTGTATCAAGAATAAATTAGCTACATCTAGTGAGAAAAAAAAAAAAGGAAGACTTAAAATAGCAATTATGTTGACATAAATGGTCCTGAATGTGTTAGACATTTTTATAGTTGCCTTTTAAAAAAAAAAGGATTGATTTTTAGAATAAAATAGAGGAACTTGAGCTTTGCTTTCAGACAATAAATGGAATCAGCTGACTAGTCTTACTCTTTTTATATGAATGGTTTTTTTTTCTCTCTAAATTAAGAATCTCTAAGTGTGATGGATTTGTTGAAACGTTTTTGCAGAAAATTTCAACTGTTCATACTTTTAGGCTCTTGTCACTCCAATATCAGTGAATGTCATCCTTCAAACCATTTGATCCCACTGATGAAAACTCACTTTTTAAGTGCCATCTCTCGTACATTTTACACCAAAAAGCTGGTTTTCTTTTCTTGCATGGATTGTCTTTTGGGGAGAAATATGAATTGCTTTTTATTAAAAAAAGGAAAATTTATGCAGTGATGAATTAGAAAATATGTTTTCCCTCAAAAAATATACAAATGCAGGGAGGGACGGAGAGAAATTTCTGAATGAGATTAAGTGTGGGAAGAAAATTCCAGCTTCATTAACTGTGGCTTGAATAACCATTAAGGTGTAGTTTGATGATACAAAATACAGAAACTGAAAAAGGAAAGGAGCAACTTACTATGGCTAGCAGGTAATTAAAGCAGGTGGAAATATTGTGTCTGTATTTTCTTCTGAAACAGTGCTGATGATATAGGATGAATCAAATAATTTTAAATCATAGTGTTGAAGTAGTCTGAGAAGCTTTATGAAGAACTACTGTATTTTGATAACGTTTGTATGGAAGAGCTCTTCTTGTCAATTAGGCAAATAAGTGGTTTAGGACTAGCTTGATTAGCTAGTGGTTTAGGTTTAGCTTGATTTGCAGGTATTGGCCAAGTTAAAAAGTAAGTACTGATTTCCAAGGAGCTTTTATAAAACACTAAAACTATTTCCTGATGGTATTTGCTCCCATTCTGATTAACTCTTGAAGCAAATTTGCTGTGAACATCTTGAAAACCAAATTAGAATAGTTTTCAGGATACACGGCCTGCATGTTGTATCTAATGCATGTTAAATCTAATATTTAATCTCCTTTTTTTCTGTCTTTTTTATCTTCTTGTCTTAGCAGGAATAACAATTTTACCTGTTCCCCAAAGTGACAATCTAAGTTCCCTATTGGCAAGTAATTTTTCTTCTTTTTCCCTTCCATCAAACATCAAGTGCCTTCCATTAAACATCAAGTGCCTTTCATAATCACTACCTTGTTTTCTGGAAGAGAAAAGCTAGATCTAGGGGCTCCTATTTTTTATTGTATTTTGCTAAATATTTGTAAGTGATATCTGCCCTTATCTCCTCTCTCTATTCTTCTTCAGAAACCTAGTTACAGTTACCTTATCTGGCATGCCTTAACTCACCACTGGTACAAATTCCTTTCCTCCGCTGTTATTTGTTGGGGTGAGGAAAAAACCCCACTTGTCCATTTTCTCCAGCACATCCAAGGATACCCATGTAAGGAAAAAAGAAAGGAATTTCTACTAACTGTAGCAGGATGCCATCTGTTCTGCAGTGGACCTCACACATCTAGTCAAAGACTTTGCTCTACTGAATGGGATAGGGTTTCCCCCAAGTATCTATTTCTTACGTATGCACTAATGTCTCTGCCAAATCGCTTTTTGTCCACTAAGATAATATTTCACTTATGAGACCCAGTCTTGAAGACATTCAACTGCTAGAGCAGGAGCATCGTAGCCTGATTGCCTCCTCTGCCCACTGTAATGAGTGAAGTGTTTCTCAGTTCACTAGTGATTGCTGAAATCATTTGGAAGGTACCTGTTGCTGTCCCAGCCCAGAGACCTGAGGTCTAAACCACTCTGGTCTGGCAGCAGACTGCATGGCTGCTGAACTTGTGAACTCCATCTTCCTGTTGTTGCTCAGCATGTTGGGCTATAAAGTGTAGTGCAGGTAATGTACTCCGTTTGTTGAATCTTTGATTGTGGAGTGCTCTACAGCTGTAGATTTACCTGCTGGCATGCTCTTAATTTCTGTTACCTGGTGGGCTTGTTAATGGCTGTTCCTGTTCCTGGATTTGGTTGAAGTGCATATTTCCAGGATAGGCTATTGTAACATAAAGGTCCTGATTAGTTCCCAGAAAGCCTGTCATCTGTTGTCTGGTACAGCTCTAGGAGAAAGGTAAAAGGCAACAGTGAATGACTAGATTTGACACACTGGCTGTTCTCTCCCTGTGCTGAGACATGCTCTGTATCTGTTCTTCAGGTGAGAAGCATGTGTTTAGGAGCGTGAGGAAAGTGTCTTTAGGTGTATGTGCCACAGTGAGGCTACATGCCTTATGATATGGTACTTACCATCAAGAAATCTAAAAGTACAAAATAATTTTTTTTTTTCTCCTTTCTAATTATCAGCTTAGAAGTTAGTGAGCAGAGCACGTCCTCTGACTTATCAAGACTTCTCTTTTATAGAAAATTAAGCGTAAATGTTTAGCAACAAATGTGAAAGTGAGAAATGGCTGTCATTTGTTTTCATTCAAAGGTTTAATGTTAGGTAGAAGTGGAAATCTGATAATATTCTATTCCTGGAAATAAACTGTGCTGAAGTTCAACAACAACAACACGGCATCATTCTGTAAATAAATAATTGCAAATAGAAGATATTAGAGAATACTTTGGAAAATTTGTTGCTATAATAAAACTAATTCAGTATTTGTTTTCAGAGTTTCTAAAGGAATAAATTGAGCTAATGCATGAAGACTGCTGAACAGTTAAAGGCTTTTTTTAATAATAAGTTTTCTGTGGAAGTATATCTTTTTTTTTAAAAAATTCTCAAGTTCTTGCCATCTGTGGATTTTATCTCAAAGGAAGACTGATATAGTTAGACCAGCTTTTCTGGGGAGATGGTATTGGCGGGAGACACTACTTTTACAGCTGCAGACCATGTTTGTCTCACCCCTGCTCATCATTTAGGTTGGATATGAGGAAGAAATTCTTTACTGTTAGGGTGGTGAGGCACTGGTATGGGTTGCCCAGGGAAGTTGTGAATGCTCCATCCCTGGCGGTGTTCAAGGCCAGGTTGGACAGAGCCTTGGATGACATGGTTTAGTGTGAGGCGTCCCTGCCCATGGCAGAGGGGTAGAACTAGATGATCTTAATGTCTTTTGCAACCCTACCTATTCTATAACTCTATGAAGTCATTCAAGGTAACATTATGGGGAGATAGTGTGAATACTCTTTAGCAGACAAAGTTAATATCTTGCTCTTAATAAATGGTGTAAAACATGATGTGAGAACACACCAGAAGAGGCAGCTTCTGAGAAAATACTGTCTGTTGAGAAAGTCAAGAGCAAGAACATTTTTCAAAACATGCCATGTCTGCTTTTCTCTCATACCAACATACTAAAGTAGCTTCAGACCCTAGAAATTTGTTCCTGCTAGTACGCAATAGGAGTTTGCCTGACTCACTCTGCACTGCTGACAAAATGTCCATATGCTCATCTGTACTCAGAATGCTGTGTTAGATTTGGCAGGGAAGTTGTTGCTGGTTGTCACTGCAGTGGCAAATTCTACCCTGACAGTATTTCTCAATGTTTATGCCACCTTATTGTGTCGTATATGTGCAATGTTATTCTTTCCTTCCTCCTTTTCCAGTCTGCTACAGAGTGGAAACAGCCTTTCATTTTGTGTCAGATTACTTTTCACCAATGTTTGCATTTGATCAGACACAACAAGAATGAATGTACTCATCTGCAGTGTGCTGGAAGGCTAAAGCACTAATTAATCATAGGATAAGTATAACAGGATTTATCAACAGCTAACTGAAGTGCTCAGCTAACTAGGCTGCCTAGGCTCAATAGATAAAAGGCACCCAGTTGCTGTATGTGCCCAGATCCAAAGGGACGACAGCTCACCTTTCCTTTCTTCATAGAATAAGCAGAAGGGTAATAAACTGGTTAGTAGTGTCAGCAAATATCGGTCCATTTTACCAATTCACAGGACCTCTTATTCAGCCTTTGTCTTAGAGGATGTCTGTTGCCATCTACAGGGAGGTGCGCCTGAAAAAATTTTCCCATGATTGTTCTGGCTGCAGGAAATGGTAGCCCTAGGGTTCTTGATTCACAAGACTTTTTCAAGAAGCTATGCTTAGTTAAAGCACCTTGAAAAAGCCATCCTGAATTATTACACGATTTCCCAAGTGGGAAAATGTCTCAATCATACCCCAAAATATGTCTTATTAGTAAAATAACTCCTACAACTCCATATATGTTCTTATAATAGCTGAAAATGCACCCATTGCCCTTAGGGCATAAAGTAGACATATATGCATATTAAGGTTATTATGTTAGTGTATCCTATATGAATGTATGTTTTGTCAGTCACCATGCACATCCATCTGTTACTATCCTCATATCCTTTGCTTGAGTTATACTGTTTCCCCTCTCTTCAAAGCTTTACTTTCAAAATATATCAAAGGAACTTCATTTATCTTCTGTTTATTTTCATCAGAGTTACTACAAATAATTTTTACCCTTAAAATTTGAATAAACAGGAGATCTTTCTTCATTGCTGATGCATGAAAACTTGCAACAGGAATTATTTTTGGCAATTGGTTTCAGATAAATGGAGCACTTCAGCTTTTCTTTATTGATATGTTGATCCAGAAAATAAACTCCTTTGTACCCCTACGTTTCCATAACCATTTTATGGTATGAGTGAAACGATCAAGTTCAGAAAAGTTCCCTTAGCAAGAATGGTATGTAATAATTGATTGGATAAGATAGATGGAGCCAGAATATTTGTACAGGAGTTGCTCAAGTTTATCAGTTGACTGAAGGTACAAACATATTCATCTTTTAGTCCATACATTATGATAGGGAACTGTAGTCCTACATAGGAATTCTATAGATTAGTTTTCTATAGGTTTGTAATACTTACTGTAATTCTATAAGGCTATTTTGTCAATAAAAGAAAAGAGAAATAAAAATTGTCACAATCAAAACCTTCCCACCTTCTATCTTTACTTAGTTATTTCTTTTTTTTTTTAACTTGGGTCATCCTCAAGACAGGTGACATATATACTTTAAGAGTGGCAATATTAACTGATGTTAGGAGCAGCTGCCTCCTCCATTCCCAGGGACCTGCAGTCTCTGATGAGGCTGAGGAATGTAGCTGCTGCCTTATTCTTCATGTGTTCCATCAATAGCAAAGCTGAACACATATCCCAGAGACACACAGACACACAAATAGCCAGTCACACAAATGGCCACAGACCAGGAGCTACCTCCAGCAGCACCCACATTCAGGACTCACCACAGACACAAGCACAGCCAGCCACATCTCCTCCTCCTCCTTTTTGGCTGGGAGAGTCAGAAGTTCACTAGAATCATAGAACAATTAAGGTTGGAAAGTACCTTAAGATTATCAAGTTCCAATCCCCCTGCCATAGGCAGGAATATCTCACACTAGACCATGTCACCCAAGGCTCTGTCCAACCTTCACAAATCTCCTAAGCTTCTTCATAGGTTCCCAACTCAATGGCTGATACACCTGCATGCTCTCTGCACACACGCAGCACTCACACACTCATCCCGCAGGCACACTACACTCACAGGTCTCTCTGAATACCAGTACAGAGATATCCCTCCCACCTGATACCCTTGCCTGGACTAGAGACATCCTACTTGCCCATTGGTCAGACTAGAGTGACTAGGTACAGAGCTCAGACAGACAGACTAGCTCCATTTTGCATGTCACTGAGCCCTTTCATACCCTTTTCATACCCCTTTCTGCCTACTTCTTCTTTGTTCCTCCCTGATCTGCTTCCTCTGCATGTTTCCCATCAGCTGGCATAGTCCCACTGGCCCTCTCCAACACCTAGGCCCTCAGATTTACATCATTGTCTGTTGCAAAGTTCTGGTTTGTCTGCAGATTCTCAATGGCCCATCTGTTACCATGATTGACCAAGTTTGTTTCTTGTCTTTGTCTTCATTACGTTCACCTGTCAGCTCTGTTTCTCTGTATATTTTGTTTCTAGTTTTCCCCTTTCCTTAGCTTCTCATTTGATAAGGTCTCCAATCAGATAACCTTGCTGGAAGAAGCATTACCAGACTCCTACAAGTCCCCATCAATTAGTGTGACAGACCAAGCCAGACTCCCTCCCTTATAATTTGTAAATCAGGTTTGTGTCTATGTTCTTGTTTACAGCTTCCTACTTCTCTTATTATCCCCTTTTGCATTGAAATGCCCTTAACCAGACACCGTTAGAGGAGATGATTTTCTCCTTCCACATACCCCTGCAGGCAATAGCTGAACAAATATACCATTAGCTGTGTAGCAGTAAGGCTGCTGCTCTTGTCATATAGGTCTAGGGACATGGTGAAGGTGGATCAGTTGTACCTATTGTTAGAATAATTGATGTAATTAAAAAACAGAAAATTTCCTGGGCATCTCTTCTTACTGAATGGAAATCCCAGCAACAAAATTATATTTTCCAACATATTTTTACAATTTCAGCAGGGGACTTTCCCTCCCAAGTATAATAGTCAGAATCCATTGATTCCTGTGGTTTATGCGTACAAATTCTAGAATACACTGTCTGTCTCCAAGAAAACAATATAGGGGAAACAAGCATCCATACAAAACAGAATGAACTCTTATGGGTAAACAAAGAAAGAATATATGCATCTGAAATGTGTTTGTGTCAATGCTGTATACATTATACCCCAGTCAGTTGTCCAGAATACCCTAACAGCTAAGATACAGAAACAGGTTTCTTTACACTAAATTCAGATATTTTATTTCATCCTAGGCATCACAGGAAATAGGTCAGGTGAAACAGTTTCTAGTACTTACCATTCTTCAGTGGCTGTAATAGATATTTTTAACTGATCAATTCAAATCTAGACATTTACACTGCAAGCATTTTAAAATGTTTGTTGAACTGTACCCTCAAAACTGAAGGAACAGTATTTAAATAAAAAACAAACAGAACCCCACACTCTGGACTTTGATTTCTCAGCTCCGATTTTCAAAGAAAAAAGAATATCATCAAAGGTCAAGTATACGAACTGAAATTCCTGCAACTACAAAAACCAAGAAATAATTTGAGTTTGATATTGCATAACCCCACAATTTTCCATGCTCTTTCCCTGCGCTCCGTGTGTGACAATTACCCATCTATTTTTCATACAATGTAATTAATGACTTTATCATCTCTCCTTCACTAACATCACCTTCTTTACTCCAGTTAGCAATATCTTTTGCTCTTGTAATATTAAAATGATTCACAGAAGCTAAAATCAGAGCAAGCACTCTCATGTGGTATTGAAAACTGCTACTCCACACCATAAGAAAAAAATTAAGTGTCCTACAGCTTGTTTTCTTTTCCCATTGACTATATCAGTGTAGGCTCTCTAACCCACAGATATCTGGTAGCTAATATTAATCTTACCTAAAATAAAACTCCATTTCAAAATGCCATAAAGCTAAAATAACAGTCCAAGACCTAATATTTTTTAAAGCAATAGAGTAAATTTATCTGGATTTAACAAAAAACTGGTAAAAGCTCTCCAGAAGAAACTGTTATTAAGGTCAAATTTGATACATATTAACATCAAGACTGCAAGCTGGTGAGGAAGATGGATAAATAGGCTTTATACTGAAAGGTCATGCATCAGGATTGGTGGAACAAGAGTATGCTGGATCCTATTCTTCAAGATATGGTAAGTCCAAGGCTTTCTCAGAGATACGGGAACCAGAAAGTCTATGGAAGTCCTTCCTAAAAATAATTCCTAGAAATTAAATATGAATTTATGGCACTATAACGCTAATTTGCTGAAGCAAACTTGTGAAGACAAGACTTTTTGTTTGTTTGTTTTTACTTTAAATGTTATAGCAATATATATATGATATGTTCCAGTATGGGTTATGTGATAATTTTACACTCTTAACCTGGAAAAAAAAAACAACAACCAAATCCAGTTTTTTATATTAGTATAACTTTGTCTTAACTAAATTTATTGTCGTATTTGCTGTACTGGGTGTATTAGCTACATGGATCTAATACAAAGTGCTTTATTGGAGTTATAAATGCCATGTTACTATAAATTTTTAATAGAATTTTAGCATTTACCTATCTGAAGTACTAAAGTACTTCTGTATTGCTAATTAAATTCATGTCTAAGTCTATATCTGTAGACAAACTTTTTCAGATCTTGACCTAAAATAATGCTAAGTATTTATAAGCACAGAAATGTGCTTATTGACATTATTTTGTTTTATAAAAGAAACTTATCATAGAATCATAGAAGCACAGAATGGTTTGGGTTGGAAGTGACCTTAAAGATCATCTAGTTCCTGCCACGGTGAGGGATACCTTCCACTAAACCAGGTTGCTCAAAACCCTGTCCAACCTAGCCTTGAACACTGCCAGGGATGGTGCATTCACAACTTCTCTGGGAAATCTATACCAGTGCCTCACCACCCTCACAGTAAAGAATGTTCCAATGATAGGACAAGAAGTAATTGACAGACAAGAAGCAATGGGCACAAACTGAAGCACAGTTTCATTTCCCAAACATAAGGAAACACTTTTTTACTGTGAGGGTTATCAAGAACTGGTACAAGTTTCCCAGGTTGGTTTTGGGGTCTCCATCCTTGGAGATATTCAGAAGTCTTCTGACAAGATTCTGGACAACTGGCTCTAGGTGGCCATGCCTTGAGCATGGGATTTAGAGCAGATGGCCTCCAGAGGTCTTTTCCAACCTCAGCCACTCTGTGATTCTGTGAATGCTCAGTGAATGTTCATTGGGTAACTAGAAAAAGTGACAAAGAGTCCATATATATCTTGTTCTGCTTATATCTGCTTCAGCAGTATTGAAAAGAACTACCTGAAACCTTAAAATTATTCTGTCTAGTACGAATTACCCAGCTCCCAGTGCATAATTCAGCTAAATATTGGTTTTGGTAACAACAGTTCTGTTCTAAGATTGGACCTGTGTAGAGTAAGGGCTATAAGGCAGGACATTCCATTGCTGAATTAGTATAGGGGAATTTGGTGTTTCCCTGTAAATAATTTAGAAATTCTAGGTCTACCTAACTATTCTTTGGGAAACTAAGTTCTGAAATCATCAGAAACATACATGTTTACCTATCCATATGTTGTGAAGCACATTTATTTGTAATCCTGTTATATTAAGATTCCTCAGTTTGTTCCATAAACAGCAAAACCTGATCAACTGTTTACCCATTCTATGAAATTCAGGGTGTCAACTTAAAGACCTGATGTTATTCCCCTGAAGAGAATTCTGTTACAAGATTAGTCCCACTGATTGAGCGTGTGCAGCAGAACAAGGCTCAAAATAGCTTATCCCAAAAGTATGTATTTAATATATATGTGCAATATGATACAAAATATGTCAGTACCATTAAAAGGTTATGCAAAAATAAATTGTCTTAAAGTGATTAGAGGGCAACTGTAAAACATTCTGCATGAGGTAAAGTACAGTAATTTAATACAACCCCAGTTCCAGAGAGAAAAGATATGGAACACATTACAGAAAAGAGAGCCTACTAGTTTAATGAAAATATGAATAATAAAGTAAAAGTAATTAAGTAGCAGCTCAGTAGGACAATTCCCATGCTTGAGAGATCACCAGTGGAGTCTAACAAGTTCTACAGCTGAGCACTTGCTGATTTAAATATTGTTGGACTCCTCAGTTTTGCACCTCTTAGGTTGTGAAAAACATGATGCCTGGGGTAAAATATTCATGTTAAGTAACCTTTGGGATTAAATGTTTTTTTCAGAGCTCCTTGAAAACTGCTGTGCTAAAGAAGTGCTAAGACCTTTCATACACTGCTAAGCAAAATCTTTATTCATACCTTTAGCGTAAAAGTTACAGGTTTGTTCCAGTTGTGCTTCAACACACAGTTTAAGACTATCAGTTAGTCAACAACATATGAACCTCTTTAGACAAAGTGGAAAAGGTGTTATTGTGTAAGATTCAGCAAAAGTCTCCATGAATCTGAAGCATATCTTTGTATACTTTATTGAATCACAGCTTAACTTGCCTGCTTCTAGCACTGAATGTAGGGACTTTTTAATTAAAAATATGTAATGTAAAAATTTTTTTCTTACAGTCTCTTCTATTGTATTTCTTTTTAGTCCATGCTTCTTAAATACTGTTGGTCCTGTTTTCCTCTTTACCCCCAGTTTTCTCATTTCTTTTATTTAATTTTTTTGCAACTCCTCATTGGCTTTAAAGGCAAAGACGGACTACTGGTATGCCTTAACTGTGACTGAATAGAAGATTCACCTTTCTTAATGTAGCCTATTACAATGTACCTGTCTACACACTGGATGGATTCCTTAAACCACATTTTAGTCAAGGAGGGTCTAAAGATCTACTGACCTTTCCACACTTAAATGCAATGTCATTTGAGATGCCATGCAGTACCCATGACATGCACATGGAGATGGCAGTTATATGTTGCATAACACCTCTTGGAAGCATGTACTGCTCTAGAATGGCAGTTACAGGCCAGGCTGGGTACACTTAAATGATGTTAGATATATTTATGTGGGCAAATAAACTGAGATACCTTGCTTACTTGTAGGCATCCATACCATAAATACCTGAATTTGGTTGAGTTGAACCCAAAATTCTAAATTATATTCACTAAGGGTGTCTTTTCTCCAAAAATTTGTGAAGATTGATTTTTAACCCATGGAATACATCGGATAAATACTTTTGAATGTGTGCTAAGTATAACCCTCAGATCACTTTGTCGGGCTTTTATGAAATTTTTGTTTCATTCTAAAAATCCACAACTCATGCTCAGAATATCCCATCCCAGTTGTCATATGAAATACAATAGCTTTATTGATTTAATCTCTGCCTGTGGACATTGATCCTATCTTCTCCCTCCCTCCATCTCTACATTCCTTTCTCTTATCCTCTTTTCCTTTTTCCTTCCTTTTCTGCTCCTTTTCTGTTGTCTCCATCTGTCTGTTTCTGAAATTATATAGACTATTATATGTCTTAAGGGATAAGAGTAAATGAGGGATTTTTACATATTTTATTGATGATGTTGTTGTTGTTATAACTATTATTCTTATTACTACTAATAATATTAATGTATAAAAAAATAAAGAATAAGTATCTAAGTAATTTTCCTCCAGATTTAGGAAAAAAGCAGACACATTCGTCTGGAGCTTTAGTCTAGGAAAAATTCAATATTAAAATACTTAAATTTAGAAAGGTATCAAATTTAGGATAGGTATATAACATATTTATGTGTGTGTGTATATATATATGTCACAAAAAAATATATATATTCCTATATATATGCCAGGAAAAAAATATCTTTTCAATATTTCACATTTTTCTGGTTTGTGAAGAGCTTATATATGCATAAAATATAATTAAGTAATTGATAGTAAGTGAACAAAATGGTATTTCATCAGCCACATTTCTTAGCTAGGTGACAATTGTACTTAAAGCCATAAGACCCTGGGATGGGATGCCAGTTAAGTATGCCCACATTCAACAGAGTCAACAGGATATCAAGAGACTACTGGCCAGTGGAATGAATCTTCCAGGATTAGGAAAGGAATAAAATGAAAGAAAATGTCCATAGTGAAAGTGACATTGGAGTACAGCATAATCGAAAAGTTCCATTAGTGAACAGACGTCTGTATCCATAGCATCAGTTTTTGAAAATCAGTATATCTCCAAGGGAGACTGGAGCTATACTAAGTCCAGTTGAGAAGTCAGTCTAATTATCTCCATATACAATGAGTAATTTGTACATGGTCCAGCTGACCTCTGAGAATTTCTGTCACTCTATTAATGAGGTTTCCCTTTCCAGCTATTGCCTGAGGGTCTAGGCCTGATCCCACTGTTATCTATGCACAGTACTTAATTTGAGTTCAATACAAGCAGGTCTGAGCCCTAACTGAGGATCTGAACCCAATGGAGCGAAAAATAAAGTGTAGATCCAGATTGACTGCAGTCTGCTAAAATCAACATTAACTGCCTGAGGTTTGATAATGCAATTGTGGGTTTCTTGAATCTGTGATCTCTAAACAAACTAGCAAACTCAGACATGAAGAGAAATTCTCACCCTCAAAGGAAGCAGTGGAATGTTTAGAGAGGTCTGTTAAAATACCAACACAAGTCCAGCTCAGAACAGTTCCAGTCCTTTTGAAGTAAAGCATAATTTGAAACTATTAGTGATACTATTATGTACTAGCACTGTGCAACGCAAATTTGAAACAACTTTAGAACATCACTAGCAGAGAGTATCTAGTTGCAGTCATAGAATCATAGAGTCAGAATAGTTTGTGCTGGATGGGACCTTCAGAGGTCATCTAGTCCAACTCCCTTGCAATGAGCAGGGACATCTTCAATTAGGTCAGGCTGCCCAGAACCACATCAAGCCTGGCCTTGGATGTCTCCAGGGTTGGTGCATCCACCACCTTTCTGGGCAACCTGTGCCAGTGCTTCACCACCCTACTTGTAAATAACTTTTTTCCTCACATCCAGCCAGAATCTTCCCTCTTAGTTTAGAACCATTACCCCTCATTCTATCACAAAAGACCCTGCTGAAGACAGGCTGAGAAAGTTGGGGCTGTTCAGCCTGGAGAAGAGAAGGCTCCGTGGAGACCTCATAGCAGCCTTCCAGTATCTGAAGGGGGCCTACAAGGATGCTGGAGAGGGACTCTTCACTAGGGACTGTAGTGATAGGACAAGGGGTAATGGGTTAAAACTTAAACAGAGAAAGTTTAGATTGGATATAAGGAGGAAATTCTTTACTGTGAGGGTGGTGAGGCACTGGAATGGGTTGCCCAAGGAAGTTGTGAATGCTCTATCCCTGGTGGTGTTCAGGGGCAGATTGGACAAAGCCTTGGGTGACATGGTTTAGTGAGAGGTGTCCCTGCCCGTGGGAGGTGTCTCTGCCCATGGCAGGGGGATTGGAACGTGATGATCTTAAGGTCATTTCCAACCCTAACTATTCTATGATTCTGTGATTCTGTGAATTAAAACAACAAGAGATGATTGTATTAACAGTCATCTTTGTATCAATATTGAAGTCCATTCCTGAAGTAACATCACTGAATGGAATTGTTTGGTTGGTTTTGGTTTGGTTTTTAAAAACTGCCTCAGTGGGAAGTGAATTGACTCAGTGAGACTTAATTGGGAATAGTTTAATAGTTAAGAAATGCGGTTGGAATTAAGCCTAAGATGGCATTACAACTGTTCTGTCTGTTTTATCTGTTTTATGTAGCTGTTGTATTTCTATCTCTTGAGTATCCTCTTGAAAGCTGAAATAAAATTTGAGCTAGTGTTTTTTTGAATGCTTTCGCTTCAGTATAATATTAAGCAAAATGTCTTGGCTACTTTTTAGCTGTTACAGGTGCAAAAAGCAAATTCTGGTTGCCAGCATTGTGAAGGGATGGTCAGTGCCTTTTCCAACACCTTAAAGCAGATAAAAGTCACTGAAACTATGTAATGTTGGTCCTTCAATGAGTCCATTGTTAAAATGTTACCCAAAGTTTAAAATAATCTGTGTACACTGTAACTAATGGAAGAAGAAACCGTGAATTTGTGAGTAGATGTAACCTGCATACTGTCTCTTACTGTAAAATTTTGATTTTCATTTTAGGTATATGAATGCTTAAGCATTTATGAACAAGTGGTCATACTTGGAAATTTTGTCTGCTTTACACAGTGTAGTTTTCTTATGTTTGTTCATTCTGTGATTCGCTTTTTAAGATCTTACCATATGAGTGTTTCTTCATATCACTGAATGATCTTGGGCTCTGAGCAACCTGATCTAGTGAAAGATGTCCATGCCCATGGCAGGGGTGTTGGACTAGATTATCTTCAAAGGTCCTTTCCAGCCCGAGCCATTCTGTGGTCTAGGCTGGGAATATCCTCTGCAGATCATCTGTCTAAGAGGTCCCAGAGAAACCTTCTTGTAACAAGTTTAGGATTTTCATTGTATTTCTGAAGAGTAATCAGTTTATATAGGTTGCTTTGGGTTCTTCTGATGCCTGCGTCTACCTCTGAAGCCTTTTGATGTGCAATTAATCATAACATTCACTTATTTACAAAGATGAAATCTGTAAGGATTTTTCATATCTAGACATCTGTGGTACATATGCTTATTTCTGTGAATGTACTGGCCTATGTGCTTCTGTGACTAGTATTGTATCTTGAAGTAGTTTGCAAAATGTGGTAAGAATTACCTTCTAACTCTTAAGAACCACCCCCAAACAAATGAACCAAAACTCCTCTTTACCTAATTGATGACAAATAAAAAACCCCACTTAATGCCCCCAAATAATAAAGTATTTCTGCATGTTAATTTCAGCATTACTCTCTTAAGCTAGAACGAACAGTGGAAGGAGTGCATTTTAGAAAATCAAAGGTTTGTTTGAATCGGATAATAAGGATTCCTTATGTAAGAAGGTTACCATCCTGAATAGCAGAACAGTGAAGCTTGTTTTTTGTGATAGAATGTATTAATACCTGCTCTGAATCTGCCGTGGATAACTTCTGGAAAAGAATATGTGCCATTAAAAAATGTTTAGTTGGAAGATTATTGAAATGTAGCAGGCTTTTATTTGAAGGATATCATAAATTAATTTTATATATAAGCATATGGAGACTAAGATTAATCAAAGCACTTCATGCCCACAGCAGTTTATTGTGTAGTTGACATCTCTCAAACTACTGCCTAGTTAATACTTTAGTTCTACAAGATCCTTGAAATATTAAGGATGCTGTTACAGGAGTCATTGAGAAGATCTCATTGTTTGACCTCTTCTGTAATAAAATACCCATCACAGGAGACTCTTTTCTAGTTTTATCCAGCAGTGTTTTCATATATTGTGATACTAGATCAAATAAAACTCTTGGAATGGTATAGTTTTATTATGTTTACTTCTAGGTGTAAGAGATTTTGGTAGACTGGTTCCCCTGTGCACCAAATGTCAGTGTAACTGTACCTGTTAATTCCCTTCTTGTTTATGGTAGCCTCTAGTGGTGATAGAGTGCACAGGAAAAACATTCAGAGTATCCTTAGCAGATGTTCAAGGTACTGGTGATGCCAAAAGGGAAAGGCAGCACTTTGTTCCTTTGTTCAAACTTAGTCATATAGCTGGGAGGGAACAACTTGCTTCATGGCAGTATGAAGAGTTTGAGTAACTAGTGTCTGGTTGCAGGACCACTATAACTGTTTAATTACTATACAATTACAGTTGCTTTTGATGACTGTAGGAGGAAAAAGTTATTCCACTGAGGCAAAACTCCTGTGAAAACTTATTTGCACTTGCAAGTGTTTCATTTTCTTTCCCAGCTCAGTGTGTTTTTTGCCTTTCCTGAGACCTAGGTATGGTAACCTGTATGCTTCCCTAAAAACTTGGACTGTGTTCTCCTCCCTAACCTCTGCTGAGCTAATGCAGACACAATCTTCTCTTATCTATTTCTCTTAAAGAAATGCTTGTAGTCCCACATCTGGATCATCCTTGTGCAAACGAAATATACTGCCAGTGCAGAAAAAAATAAGATTGTTTCCTTGCACACATGCAAATCTCAGAATGACAGGTGATACAAAAAGAAAGGAGCATTTAGGGACTGTGGTGGTAGGACAAGGGTCAATGAGTTCAAGCTTAAACAGGGGAGATCTAGGTTAGATATAAGGAGGGTGATGAGGCACTGGAATAGGTTGCCTAGGAAACTTGCAGCTGCCCCATCCCTGGCAGTATTCCAGTTTGGATGGGGCTTTGAGCAACCTGGTCTAGTGGAAGGTGTCCCTGCACATGGCAGAGGGCTTGGAACTAGGTGATCTTTAAGGTCCTTTCTAACCCAGATCATTCTGTCATTCTGTAAGCAGTGTTGGTCATACAGCTTCTGTACAAAACAGGCCTGGTAGGGCTTACTTGGTTCAAAATGGTGCATCTAAATCCAAGTGAGAAATCTGTATAAACACTAGCTTGTATTTTCTGTGCTCCTCAGTGAGCAGCATCACTGACATTTATTTTCTCCATGATGTTTTTATGTGCCTAGTATGCAAAATCCACTAAGCCTGATTTATGTAGGCTTTATATTATACATGGATTTGCTTTATCTAGGTTCTGTCTCCTCTTCCCAGTGTGGGAAGCTGGCTGGCTGTGCATGTGGCTTCTAAACAGCTAGATGCCTTCACTTCCAGTATATCTTTAGCTGTTCACAGCTGCTTCTGAAAATGTGGCCTTGCAAAGGAAAGGTCCTTTATTTTTGAAATTAAGGAAGCTGAATGGGGGTTGTTTTAAGACTAGGTACATGGTACAAGATGTCTTCCTATTTTATCTTTAAAAAGTGATTGTGCTGTGGTGAAGCACATTATTGTACCTTTACTCTCTCAGAGGAGATCTTGTAGGTGTTCACATAGGTGGTAGTCCTATTAGCTGCTTTAAAATGGGTGAGAAACTACAGCAGAAGACTTCAAGCAAGGATAAACTGGCGGTCTCTCAAAAAGAAGTCCTGTGCTCTTCTCCCTTATCTCAGTTACTGTGCCAGTGCTTGTTTTTCTTTCCCCTGCCTCCTCCAACTTCCCAAAGCTTATGTAGCTGTGAACTGAATTGGTTCAGAGCTCTATTCCAATTAAAATTAGCTATATTTATGTTCCTGCAGCTGTGTATAAGAGAAGGAAGACAGCGTGAGGATAACAACTGGGGCTAGGAGGGCTGAGACTTGCTGCTTCTGCCAGCTTGATTAGTGCCTTTGGATACAATCAATCAGTTGAGCTTAGTAGCTGTAGAAATATCCTATGGGGTTGCAGCTTTAGATCACACTCAGATCAAATTTGATATGAAATTGTTCTCTGTCACGTTTTGCCATCACAATCTGCAGTTAGGATTCAGCAGCTTTCACAGGTGACGTTTTCAAGCAGGGAAGAAACATGCATATGGAAATATCAGGCATACAGTCCTAAGGCGTCAAAAAGCATTAGAGAAATCTCCCATCCTTGAAAATTCCTGACTAATCTCTTCCTTCACCATGAAGGAATAAACTCAAAATACCAAGGGAAAAAAAAGGCTATACTACTTTACCCCAAGGCATAGAAAGGCTGGGGTGTTTTCGGAGCATTCTGTTTAGTGGGTGGCATTGTAAATCAGCTTCGGTACTGAAAAAATACCTGATTTAGTGAATACCAAAAGATTTTTGCTGTTCCTTCTCTGCTGTGTCTGTCCTGTCCCCCTACTTTCTCCCCAATTTTTTTTATGCCTCTGTCTTGCTATTCTTTCTTTTTTTTTTCTGGTTTTGTGTGTCATATTACCACCTCACCTTTATTTCCTATTTTAGCCCTGTTTTTCCTCCTTGCTTCTTCTGTCTCCATGTACCTTGAATCCACTCAGGCAACAATCCCACCACCAAGTCATAGGGTTTAAGAAGCTTACCAGACTGAAGACTAGATGCAGTCGCTGTTTGAAGCAGAAAACCATGCCATCAAGAGGCAAGGCTTGAATGAGACACCAAGAAACCCCAAACCCTCTTCTTGCAGCTGTCAGGAAAGGGACAATCCTGTGCACTTTCAGCCTTTCTTAGCTTCTGACTAATATGTGTCTGATTAAATACAGACCCATTTCTGCTTTTATGCAAGAGGTGCTTTCTTCTTTTGGTTCTCCATACAGCGTTGAGCTCATATTCTTGTTCTTTTCATCCCTTTTTTGTTCCTGCCTGGGCCATTGTTAGCAAGTATATTTTGTGTCTTCCACCTCTTCATCAGCTCTTCTAGATAACTTGTGATTTTCTGTGGTTTTTGTTACTGCCTGCAGAGCTTTGATGATGGAAGATGCTTCTCCATTGTTTTGCACAGATGTTCTGTTGTTGATTATGTACATTAATTATATTTTCCATCCCTGGCAGTGTTCAAGGCCAGGCTGGACGAGGCTTTGAGCAACCTGGTCTAGTAGAGGTGTCCCTGCCCATGGCAGGTGGGTTGGAACTTTATGATCTTAAGGTTCTTTCCAGCCCAAACCAGTCTATGATTCTATGATTTGAAGATTGCTTTCTCAGTGAAAAGATTCCCAGGATGCGTATGACGTGGTCAGGTGTGCTGAGCCATGGGCATGGGACTCAGGGGTGGGCTCAGGGGCATGCAGCACCACTTCAGCCCCATGGGTGCTAGTGAAGTGAGTGGTGAACGTTTCAGGTGTGCTTTTAGGGAAGGTGGTTCAGGTTGGAGGGTGTTGGGGAGGCCTGTGCCCTGGAGCTACCAGTGATTCAAGTAGGGATTTGAGGGCAGCTGGGGAGATCAGTTGTGGGGTGGTTGTAGCTCTTGGGTGGTCAGGGAGGTCTCAAGCGTGATGAGGTAGGGGTGCAAGAGTTAAGGGCCTCTGGGGCAGCAGCATAGTACTGGGACAGCCTCAGCCCTGGTGCTGCCTGCTGGTGTGATAACCTTGTCCAGGACTAGCTGTGGTGTGAGGAATGCCTCCCCATGGGCAACTAGTGGGGTTGCAGCATGGGTCCTCAGGACCCTGCTCAGTAGCTAGTGAAGCATGTGAGGTATTGTGGCTGGGGACTAGGAAATTTAGGTTTGTTCTGTTTTTAACACCACATGGGTGATCAAAGTACTGGGTAGGGATGTCATGTGTAGTGGTGGAGGCTGTGCTTGTTCACGAGCGAAGTGCCGTCAGATCAGACCGCTTCTGGGCAGGTTTTTGGATTTAGGTGACCTGCAGAGGTCCTGTCCAACCAAATTATTTTGTAATTTGTTGATGTACGAAGCAGATGTGCTGGATAGGTTATATTTTTTTTATATTTTTCGAATTTAAGTGCTTTCTGAAGTCTCATATGCAGCTTTGTTTATAGATGCTTGCAAATTGTCATTGTTGGCAAAGTGCACACTAGCACAGAAAAGAACATACAGAAAAGTAAGATTTGCCATGCTGGGTGAAATCCTCTGGTCTGTCTAGATGACAGCTAGCTAACTGTAGTCACTGCCAGACCTTTAAAAGAAAAAGCCCCGAAACAGCCTAACAGTAAAAACAGGAAAGAACCCAACCCAACCCATCCCAGAGGACTCTGTAGGATCAGTATGGAATATGATTATGCTCTCCCTCAATTCTGTTTTGCCAGAAGCAGTTGGGCACCTTTATTTCATTAACTGTAAGTCCATTAATATCAGTCTGTTCTGAATTTTGACATTGACTAACTTTGGCAATCATTGCTGAACTCTTACACAGCATGTAATGGTTTTTACTGTTTGTGACTTATTTTGTTGGCTTTTTATTGGTTTATTTTACTGACTGCCCTCTTCTGCATGGGGAACAGATGTCTATCTATTAATAATTCACATACATACCGCAGAGGCTTAAAACTTTTTAATAAGAGATTGTTCTTGTTTGCTCTTACTCCTCTCTTGTGGAAACCATTCTAATTCTTTTCTGCCTCTCTGTATTTGATCTGTTGTGTGGCATTTCTTTGAGTTCACTCTGATGTCAGAAATTTTGGAGATTTACTGTGTGTGATAGTATAAAGGAGGCCACATGATGAACTACTTAATGGTGTATGTGCATCCCCTGTTATTCCCCAGTCCTTTATTTTTGTTTGCTTAGATCGGATTTTAAACTGCAACTGCACTTTCAGTTTCATTGAGCCATTCATATGGCAACTGAAGTCCCTTTTCTTGCTTGATAACTGTGAATTTATAATCTTTAATAGGCTATAAAAAGCTTAAGTTTTCACTCCAAGGAGCCTTCAGTACTGTCAGAAAGAATTAGGGAGTAGGAATGTCTTGCCCATTTCAATGTCATTTGTCTTGATAGTTGCTTTTTGGAGATAGTTAAGATGAATATGAATTCTGGTATAGTGTGCATATACTTATATTTTCATAATTCATTTCTAGACAGTGACTCTCCTAAATACATTGCTATGAGTTTATTGTTGACTTCCATTGTATGCCCCGTGCATAAGATAAGTAATCCAAATTCAAGAAAGAGAAAGCATGAAATTTATAACAAAACAAAGATCCACAGCTGATAATGAAAAAATTATGTCATGAAGCCTAAAAATCCTGAAGTTGTTTGAGTTTTAATTCAGTAAAGTTGTTACTTAGAATCTAGACTTTCTCTCCCTCCCACATGTATTCCTTGTTCCTTTACAGATATGCAAATCGCTGTAGGGGGTGGTAGGGAGAATCAGAAGCGACAGGAACATAAGTTTGCGCATCCATATGTGGTAATAAGAAACCACAGACTTATTTTATCAAAGTGACTCTGAACTTACTTTGTATTCAGTAGTCTTGAACATTCATCTCTTGAGTTTTGCCTAGGGATTTTGCTTGTCTTAAGTAGGATTTTGAGTACCAGAAATAGAGTACAGTATTTATTTTAAAAAAGAGCAAAAATAATGAATCCAATCCAGTGTCGGCCATGATGGGAAGAGCCATGATATGATAATTCTATTGCCTTATTTTAGATGTCTGGTTCCACTTTTTTCCCCACTTACTTATCTGAAGATGTTTGGAAATGTTGTTCCTCAAAATCTATATCCTGGAAGAGTAAGGCAAAGTATTTGTCAGGGGTTCAGTAAAAATTATTTGCAAACAGCTGACAAAAAACAGCCAGGAAGGGACATAATATTGCTGCTTCCTTGATCAAAAGGGCTTTTAGTTGATGCAAGTAAAATGATGTTCAGATGTTCTTTCTGATGTTTGAAAATGCCTGTACATGGTTTGTTTTTTCTGGAAGACTGTTTTTATGTTAAATGCATTTCTTAATATTCATAGTTACTCTACTATTCTGAAAGTCTAATTTACTCAATTGCATGCCCATTAGATCCTGGGTTGTACGTATACCTTAAAGTGCTTTGCAACAGATGAGGCTTTAATTGTGTTTCAGAGATAGCAATCAAAGTAACAAATCTTGTCTTTACATCCATGTTGGAACCTAATATGGATTGATTAAATTGAGAAGCTGCTGTAAAATAATTTTATCTTATTAACTGTGCTGTTCACTTGGATGTGAAATACATGCAGCGCTCATCAAAACTAAATGGTGGTGTGAACCTAAACAGAAATATGTTAGTTGTGGCTGTCCCATCCCTGGCAGTGTCCAGAGCCAGGTTGGGTGGGACTTTGAGCAACCTGGTCAAGTGGAAGGTGTTCCTGCCTGTGACAGAGGGGTTAGAACTAGATGAGCTTTAAGGTCCCTTCCAACCCAAACCAGTCTATGATTTTATGTTAAGATATAAATGTGCACATGCTTTTTATCAGTGAATGAAACCAAGTCAACATTTATTACCTTTATAGAAAAAATTAACAACTAGAGAAGTGCATTTCTATCCATCTTACAAGGGTCAGTCGTGTATCATTCCTCCCACTTAAATCCGTCTTCTTTTTTGTCTTATATCAAACTGCATGTTTTTGAAAGGAGCATTTGACTTACTTAGAAAACATTCTCCTCTGCTCCTATGTTTTGTACTTAGTAATCTTCTTACTGTCTAAAGTATTTTTTCTTGTATGATACCTACAATACTGTTGCTAATACTACACAAAGAACTTTGCATTTTTCCTCTATTTGTTTATGAAGTTTTCTTTATTTCATCTTTCATAAAGGTCTCTTTAAAATTACCCTATGGGAATTCCACTGTTTCTCATCAGACACATGCTTTCATACTGCTGTATATATGTGGGCTGTGTGTGTAGGGGTTGTCATGTTCACCTCAAGATACTGATTCTTCATAGGAAAGTGCATAAAGTTTTCCTGCCTCTTCAGCTCCCAGTGAGATCCTTAATTATGAAGGTGCTAGGCAATGAGTGGAACCAGTTGAATAAAATAAAATACAAGAAATCCACATCTTGTCCTGCAGAGGAAGATGCTATGGGCAAAACAGGGTTACCACTTTGGGAACATCCTTGTCTCTAAATTGGAGAGACATCAGTTTGATAGGTGGACCACTCAGTGGAAAAAGAACTGGCTGGATGGGCGCATGCAAAGAGTTGTGGTCAATGGCTCAATGTCCAGCTGGAGACCTGTAACGAGTGGTGTCCCGCAGGGGTCAGTGTTGGGACCAGTCTTGTTCAACATCTTTGTCGGTGACATGGACAGTGGGATTGAGTGCGCCCTCAGCAAGTTTGC
>JANHGB010497143.1:0-124338 GCA_026283785.1 Coracopsis vasa
AGGGAGGGAGAAATACAAGGAGAAAATAGTAACATGAATTAATGAAGAGTGGATGAAATTCATCAATTTAAAATAGCTGACATTCTGAATAAACTTATTTAAGAAAAGATGCTGTCTTCCAAGGGATAGGAGGAAGAATGTAATATAGAACCTGTAAAACATCTACTGAATAATACAAATAAGGAAATGCTTGAGAAATTTTAATATTCAGTATATTGTTAATGTTTGCGCTCCCTTTAAGATGCTAAAATAAATCCTTCATGAACTTCTGAGAATTAGTTTGGTAAAGAAAAGTCTCTGAAAAATGAGGATGAAAGCAACAGCATTAATATTTCTCCTGAATTTTAAACCTGAACAATTTAGTGCTATCTGCCATTGTTTATACATTTGCACCAGCTGTTATTGTTCAGACTTGTGCTGTGATTCATACACAGAGCACACTCTAAAACTGCATATGCCAAACAGACTGTTGCTTCTCTTGTAGTTTCCTACTAAGAAACCAGGGGAAATATGGCATACGCAATCAGTTAATTCTGTGTTATGGCAGGGTTATGCCGGGGTGTAAACAGAACAAACTAATGCTTTTTTTCTGTGCTGAATTAGAACAGTGTTACTTCCACAAGTGTCTGCTACTTATACAATGGCAGAAAGTGCTGGCAACTATTTGGAACTTTCAAATAGTGATTTACAAGAAGTTACCTAGAGTGCTTGATTGGGAAGTTCTTCAAATCTTTGTTCCCCATTTTCCATGTTTGTTAGTCATTGTATTTGTACTCATTCTTCATTACTAGTTGTCATCCCCAAACAGTGCACTATGTGGACTTCATGTCAGTAGGCAAAAAAATTTGTCCTTTTGGCTCCTTCTTACTGTTTTAGACTTTTTTCCTTTGTTTTCATCCTTTAAGTTCTTACCAGAAAATGCTTAAAATCTGTTCAGATGAGCAACAGAAAAAGCATATCCCTCATTTGAATAGTTTTTTGCTGAATTATGAGTAAGTGACACTTATACCATAAAAAGATCAGAAGCGGTCTACATGCTATTCTATAATTATTAAAGTAGAGCTGAAGTTCTGTGTTTATAAGTTGTAACTCCCTGAATTAAATGATACCAATTAAATATATTTTAAGAAACTTGTAAGAATTAAAAAAAAAAAACAACCACTCTACACTGCAAAAATAGATCTAGCCATGATTAATGCAGTGTTGTGTTTGTGAATGGATAAATAATTCATTATTCAGTGAAATAAGTGGTCTGGATATTCATAGATATTCTGTTACATGTGAATTAAGTAAATATAAACCAATCTTTTGGGTAACGTTACCGATATGGCTATGTTTTACAGTGTCTACATGAGAAAATAAATTTGTGAGGAAAAGAGCAAGGTAAGGTCAAACTATGGAAAAGGCAATCAAAACCTTTGAGAGGGCACATGAAATGGAACTTGAACATACTCACATCTTGACAACAAGGAAAGATTTTGCTTATCTTTTTGTTGGCATTTGTTTAAAAATCTCACACTTGCCTGAAAATGTGGTTGTTAATGATACCTGAATATGATGGTGATAATAACACAGTCTTAAATCGGTGTATTGGATAACTTCATCATAATTTTGCACAGAGAAATATGATTTTCTTTTTCTCTTTCATCCCTTAATGCAATTGTATATATAGAAAGATTGCATATGTACGTTTCGTATTGTTTGCTTCTCAAGGTCCTATTTAATTTGTTTTAATTAATTTAATTTGTATATACAACTGATAATGAATGGCATAAGATGCATTACCATGCAGGCAACCATTGCTTTTGACTTCATAGAATGATTGGGGAAGGGGGGAAAAGAACAGTGACCTGAATCTCTGGCACTAAGTTTTAGTTTGGATTTCTTTTTTTCTTATTTTGACACCAAAGCTAATTTAATATACAATGCTCAGTATTCCTTAGTTATTCCACAGATAACATCTGTGAAAATCCGAGATTACTCATGGATGACCCAAAGAGGACAGGACACAAAAGATTTCATATTCCAGATCTTTTTAAACCAAAGCATGAGCAGGTTTTAGAGTGAAATGAAATGTGGCACCTTCTGTGAACTGAATGAGAAGTAAGGGAAGAAAGGATAAAGCCTCTTGCTTTCTTTAGTATCTCCTTTTTATGACATATTTCTCCCTCTGTAACAAGCATTTACATTTTGAGAAGCCAGAAGTCAAGTCATTTTCTATAAACACATACTGGTAGGGAGGTGTGAACTCCTTTGACATTATTCTGATCCTATTTGAATTGTCAGTGGTTAAAAGTTCACTGCTACCATTCTGAATCCTTTAAGGAAAACTGAAGTCAAAGAGAAGTGGCAAACAAAAAAGTTCAAAGGGGGGAAAAAGGGAGAGGGAGAGTGAGGGGAAGCAGTAGAGAGCTCTCAAGTAGAGCATGGTCAGTGAGGAGAATCAAGAAGTGGGAAGGTAACAAGGTGGTAATGACTGACATTCTCATTTTGCAATGAAATGTGAATAGCTGCTATACAGGTTATCCTTCTGTTCCTGTCTATTCATATAGGTCACTTCCCATGCTTCCCTGTGAGTAGGATAGAAGAGTTTTTGCCTGCCCAAGATGGAGCAAAATTTTCTAATACAGAGAATATTTAAATAGCTTTGTGGGGGTTTTGAGGTGGGGTGGAGATGTTCGTTTTGTGTGCATGTTGATTTTTTAGTTGGTTGGTTTGGGCTTTTATATATTATAAATATGCATGCATATATATACACACATATATATATTATATGTATATGTGTATAAACTCATAGAATCATTTAGGTTGGAAAGGAGCTTTAAGATCAAGTCCAGCTGTTAACCCAGCACTCCCAAGTCCACCACAAAACCACATCCCCAAGTACACATCTACACATCTATTAAATACCTCCAGGAGTGGTGACTCAGCCACTTCAGGCAGCCTACTCCAATGCTTGACAAGCCTTCTGGTGAAGAAATTTTTCCTAATATTCAGTCTAAACCTCTCCTGGCACAACTTGAGGCTGTTTCCTTCCGTCCTACCGCTTGTTACTTGGGAGAAGAGGCTGACCTCCACCTCACTGCAACCTCCTTTCAGGTAGTTATGGAGAGTGATATGGTATCCCCTGAGCCTCGTTTTCTCCAGCCTAAACAGCCCCAGTTCCCTCAGCTGCTCCTTGTAAAACTTGAATATAAATGTATATACAAACATAAATGTATATACAAACATGTAGTATACATATGGATACGTAATGCATTTTGCATTATATTTGCATATATTTTTAGAAACCAGATATTTTTACCTTTATTAACTGGCACCCTTTTAGAATACCAAGTTGTTGCCTTGGACTCTTGCCCTATTTCAGGGCCTCTTTTTAAAGACAATGTCTAGATAACAAAAAACAGGTAGCAACTTCTGTATGCTGGCAGTTTTAGGGTCACGTAATGCTAAAAAAAGTTTGTAAACTTTACTCTGAACACAATGCAAGTGCAAGTCTAAAAGATGTTGCTGGAATTGACATGCTAATTACTATTTTATGTCATAATATGCTAGCATACATGTAGTGTGATCATTATGTTTTTTTGTGATTCATATGTTCTTTTAGTAGCAATTTCTAGTACTACAGAGGTGATGTATTTTACAAGCTTCATAGAGACCATGATTTCTTTAAACCAGCAAAATAATGTTAATTTAAACTAAATAGTCTATTATGTGTTATTTTACAGCTGTCCACAAAGAGTGGACCCCTGTGGTGGGTAAATCACTTTCCTACATACATTTCCAAGGTAGTATGTAGCTCTCAGAGCACCTACCGAGTATAACACTGCCAGCTCCTGGTTATCAGAATTATTTCTTCATTTAGATTAGCAGGGAATTAAAAAAATCACTTACACTTCTGTGCTCTCTGTTTGGCACTAAGTGTAACAATTCTGTTTATCACGGATTTTAGGACTTCACCTAATAATCTTCAAAACTGAATTCTCCAACAGCTCTAAGTCAGGCTGAAAGAAGAGGTCTTCCAAAGAGTTGAGCTCCCTCTTGTTGTTGGATATGCACTCAACTGTGGTTTAATCTACTCTAGAGGCTAATTAGCTAACTGGAAACAAGAACCCCATCGTGTCTCAAAGGCTTTTAGTCTAAATAGTCAGAATACATGATGGGGTGGTAAGTGAGTGTCAGGGCATTAGGGTGATTTTATACTTTTCATATTTCAAAGGGGAGTGGAGTCCTTTGCTTGACTGGAAAGACAGGACCTCTCAAGCTGAAAAAGGAGGTCTCGGTAGAGACAAAGTTGAGAACTTTAGCTCTATGTAACTGAACTGATTGAAACACCATCTTGTTTTAGTTTGGTTTAAAGAAACTAAACATTAGCCTACAGTGCCCCCCAAAAGAAAGCAGCACTCAAAATAACTACAGAGGGTCAAATCATGTTGAAATCAGCTGACTTTCTAGTCATGTGGGAGACAATAATGTGGGGTTTTTTCAATGTTTCCTGTACAGTATGTGAACTAATCCATTGCTCAGCTAATTTCTTAAATTATCTTAGAGGTTGAGAATAACATTTTAATTACATTCCTCATTTTCCTAATTTAGTTAATCAAATATTAAAATATTACCATGACAGATACAGCAATAATATGAAAGCATTTAGCATCAAATATCACTTCATTAAAAGCAAGTTTTAATTTTTCATACTCCTCCTGTGTCTCACAGTAGGCAACGACAATACTAGAGAATCAGTAACAACAAAAGGCATTGATTCAGGTTTCACATTTTCTTCCTGAATGTGGCAAATGCTGCTGCATTATATAATACTGGAAGACACAAGGTAAAGCAAGTGTAGTTTTTTCATGTTTAGATCTGCCAGTCTAAAAAAAAATATTCCTAGAAAAAAATATTTTTAGAAAACAAAGAGCATTTGACAAAGTGGCTTAATACAGAAGCCTCAAGCTGACATTCACCAGCCTCTACCAGAAGGAAAGATAATTCTACCTTTCTCTGCTTACTGTTGAAAGTTTGCAGCACTATTCAATGGTTACATCTACTGTTAGAGCTAGTAATATTTCTCAGACACCAAGAATGCATTAGTAATCTTTGCATCTATTCTTTAGAATTTGTAAACCTAGCTGAGTTTGTCTTTTGGTAAATTGGGTCCTGTAAGTATGTTGTTTTCATGAGAGGAGGATTCTTGGAATCCGAATATCCCCATTCTGTCTTGTCTAATGTACAGAACCTGAACTCTCACTCTTTGGAGGCTTTCCTGTGGATTGGTTTTGGGTCTGCCTTTACACTATAGACAATTACTTTTGTGTCATTCGTTTATTCTAGAAAAGAGCCTAAAAATGAAAGGCTCCTATGTATGTAGAGACTCATCAGGACTTTGATGATGGACAGAAGTTTCTTTCATTTTCATTACCCTACTATATAAAGCTCTTGAGAGTGACAGTGGAAGGTTAGAATTGGCTGCCAGGTTGGTTAGAGGAGGAGGAACACTACAATACAAATAGCAATGATTTTATCAAATGTATAAAAAGTAGAGCGATGCATGTAGCAGTGAACATGAACATGAGATAATGATACTTGTATCAAGATGTTAATTTACTTAATTAAAAGACAATAATTTGAAGTCACTGGAAAAATTGATGGAGCGTAGTACCTGTGAAGATTTTTTTCCTGTTTCTTAACTGAAGCAGCTTTGGCTGAACAGACAACACAGCACCATATATGCCAGCTAGGTACAACCCTGGAAAATTGCTTGTTCTGCAGCAAGAAAGCTAAATGGTAAGGTATGTAACGTGGTATGAATTTAGTTGCTTGAAAAATAAAAGTTGGTTTGAGAACTCTGATACACTGATTTCAAGATAGACAGTGAAGAAAAAAAATCATGGCAGTTGCCCAGATGGCTTGATTTAAACTTGGCTCATCTGGCAAAACTCTTACTGGCATCAGCGTGTCATGATTTCACTCAATAAATGCTTAACAGGTATTATTAGGAACTCAGTGGGAGTATTTTGAAACAGAACAATTCAATGAGGCCATTGAGGGAAGGATAACCTCCAGTAGAAGAGTTAGTAATAGTTGCAAGTAACTTGTTACTGGCAGTCTAAAGTTTGATATATTTGTCTGTCTCATTCATCTTGGGAGATATATATAGGACATAAAACCTACTATTTTTTTGTCATTTTGCTAATACTTAAGTCCTAGATAATGTACGTGAAGATCTGAACAATAAATGATGGCTTTTGAGACATTGTTGTAGGGAGCTGAAGTTTTTTTCGCAAAAATAATTACCAAAAGAATATAAAAGGCAGAAATGAAATCAGCCTGAATTCCTTTTTGACATAAAAGGAGATTACCCATTTAAATTACATTTTCTAAAAGTAATTCACAATAAAGTGCTACTTAGAACACTAACTTGCCAATTAAATGTAACTACTGTAATCCATTATATTAACCTGGTGACTGCATGTTTTCTAATAAATGTAAAATTTTAAAGTAGTGAGAATGCCAAAAGAATTTTTTCTAGTAAAATAAGAACTAATGCTCAGAATCCATAAATGTTTTCTTTAGCTAAGTGATAATTTTCTGATAATATCCACATTTTATAGCATGTCTATGTCAGAGTGTCCTTATACATCTTAGTTTTTCACATAATTATACCTTATTTCATTTAGCACAGTGATGCTTTGTCTGTGGCATGAAAAAGAATGAGCAAATATCACTGCAGAAAGTCTGCAATCTCAAGATTCACCCACAGAAAAAATTCTGGAAGCTTTGCTACTAGTCTACTTTTAATATCTTTCATCCAAAAAGTACTGCAGAGTATTTCCCAAGTGGAAATATTCCATGGTGCTGGCTGAAAAGCAGGACCAAAATCCCAAATCCCATCTACCTGTTAAGCTCTGTCTTTATACCTATGTGCTTTCCTCTGCTTGTTTTTATTAGCCGTTACTGTACTTTTATCTCTCAAGAGAAATTACCCAAAGTCTTCATTCCTTCCACCCCGAGTTTTAAGTGTTACTTTAACCATTGCACCGGTCCCAGTTCTAAACCCAAATTTTGACGTTCTTTTAAAATAATGAAAATTCAGGAGATTTTCCTGTTTAGAGACACTTCACGGGAGACATCAACAGTGGTACCGATTTAGGCTACAATTTCCTGTCAGGGTCAATGCATGTAAATTGTGTGTCAGGTTTGTTTAAGTACCAGTCATCTACAGTCATACATTGGTTGACTACGCCTCACCAAAGCAGTTTGATACAAGGTGGCTTTTCGATGGCAGAGAAGGCTACTCGAGAGCAAGCAACATTAATTTGTTCTGAATGGTGCTGACGTCCACATGTTGTGGGTACATACCACAGCCTCAGCATTAGACTTAGAGAGGTGTTGGATTCACTAGTGTCCCTACTAGGCTTACATCTAAAATGTTTCCCTGCCCCATTGTTTACTAATAAAATCCATAAGCGCTTTAGTATTTTTCGCAAGGAAAAAGCCTGAAGCTTGCAGGATTCTCATGGAAACAACCAAGTTCTATCTTTGGCTTCAGTTGATATTTTGCTATTAATGGAAAGTCCACCAGCGTCCACAGGTCCATTTCAGGATACTAACACTACAGTACACTGGTAAAAATCTGATATCCTGGCAGATGCAAAATACACATTTCAGGCCTCCTTGAGATTTGGCAGGGAGTTAAGTCCTAATTTGGACCTATTTTTTCTAGTTCCTTCTCAATGGCTCTGATAATTGGATTAATCAATATGAAGCTTCTCAGGTGTTTTTTGAGAGCACAATATCTCGCTTAAACCCAGCTCAGAGACAATGCTTGGCACTTTGAATCCTTGAGGGAAATGGCTATCTTTCTTCAGCCCAGAATTAAGTATCAGTATTTCTAGGACAGGATGGACTTAGAGATAGACTTCCATGTGGCTACCTACAGACTGGTTACTGTACCAATCATTTCTGAACATCTTGCAGTCCCTGTGGGTACCATAGAATAGACTTGGTACCTATTTCAGGACTGTTATTTCTGCTAGTGATTGGGGAACTAATGAATATCTGCTCCCTGCAATTTAATCTGTGTTGTAATAATACCAAGGAAAAGTCTATGTTTCATTTCTCTGTAGTTTCCAATGGATATTTTCTGTGCCAGATTTTCCACTTGTCTGTTCATCACCTTCTAATACCCATGATGTGAAACTACTAAGTGTAAATGTAGAAATATTTCTTGTAGACAGTTAGTGGGGCTAGTGAGGAAATACTTCAGAAAAATGAATAATTTAGTAGCTTTTAATCTCTTTGCTCACTGTTGTCTGTGAATATATTACTTTTCCTCAAAATACAGTTTTTATTAATTTTTCCACTAAGATGCAGCTATGCAATGTACTATAAGATGTAACTGAAGTATATTTACATTGATTTATCTAGTTGACATTCCACTGTTGACTATGCAGAACTAAACTAAAAAAAAAGGTATTAGGAAAAGTCATCTGGAAACAAAACAGTGTTCGGAGGTAGCAAAACATTTTGTGACTCTGTGATATTGATAAAATAATGACTGAGCAGGTAGAACGAAAATATCAAGTATTGGAAATAAACATCTACTTAAGGACTGACTAGCCAGCATGCAGATATTTGAGTTGGCAGGGCAAAAAACTGTACACATGAAAAGAGCTGTCCTAATTGTACAGAGGTGGTGTGGCAATGTGGGAGTCATGTAAATGCAGGGAAAACAAATGTCTTACAGCAACCTACAAGATCTGTCTCTTCTAAGAGCTAGGTAACATGGAAGATCTAGCTCAAGTGCATAGGCTGGACAATTTTGTGTATCTTACCATACAGAGGGAAGGCAAAAAGTACTGTTACAAGAATGATACACACTTGAAGGAGGATTGCAGTAAGAAATCTCTGTTAGCACAACAATACAGTGAGGACAGGGTGCCTCACAAATTGCGAATTTCAGCTTGATCAGAGTGGAGATTTTAACCGGAGAGGGAAGCTTGAAAGGTAGAGAGATCACAAGTGCGGCTTGTCTCTGAACTACCACAGAAGTTATGTTTAGAACTAGAATAAATCTGAATTTGCCTTTGAATATTATTTAGGTGACAAAGGTGATGAATGAAGAGAAGCATGGAGGTGCAACCTCAACTCAGAATTTCATTTTGATGGTTTCTAAATCTAGGAATGTTTGATAAGAACAAACAGAGTGTCTGTTCATACTGCCTGTACACTGCAGACAAATGTAACCGAGAGGCAAAAGACAGCGGGTTTTTAACCCCTAGAGGTTGTATTATTTGTTAAACACAACAGGAATTTAGATTATTTTCCAATTAATAAATGTATACGGACTGCACTGAGAGAATATTTAGGTCTTGGGATTGTAATGACAGCATAAGAAATGTAAAATCATAACGTTTTCAGACTCACTATACATAGATAAGAGTTCAATATAGTCAAGAATACCCATGTATTCTTGACCTTTCTTTGAAATACAGAAATGGTGCTTAGATGTGAACTTCATTATGGTCTCCAGTGAGACACAGCTATTCATTTTTTAACTGATTAATTTAGGTTAGTGTTGATGAAAGACTTCATAGGACTAAATATGGAGATCTCACGGGCAAGTATACTGTTTTATAAGCAGGTATCACCTGCCTAACTAAATGCTTATAAGTAGCTATTTTGTCAAGTTTTTCTGCATACAAAATAATAATTAAGTAGAAAATGTAAAAAATGTGTTACTCAATACATTGAACTTGGCTTTTAGTCTTTGTTATGAAACGTGCCTCCTTAGAAGCACAGATACAATTAAAAAAACATCATCTTGAACAGCAAGTAGACAGAAGCATGCAGGCTGTTCTTCAGGAAATGAAAAATTATAAAGAAAATGACACCTATGGGATTATCTAATAAATTGTTTCTTGTAAACTATAAAAGGTAAGAATACGTAAATCATACACTGGACAGTCCTTCAGGAAAACTATCTGGATTTGTACAGACTGGGACCATCACTGGGAGTTTCAGTCTAAACAGCAGAGTTTGGAAATTACAGGAAATAGAGCAGGTTTTGGTTCTAGAGATTAGGCATGGTGTTTAGATCATTTAGCGCAAACTGCTGTGCTGTGGCTGTTTTGTGCCTATTGGGTGAATAAATGGAAAACAGAAATAAAATGGCTTATTGGCCATTCCGGCAGGGTGTTTTAAAATTATAAAGTAGGAATTTTTGCAGCTTTCTGTATATGCTTTCTAGTGAAGTGATACATGCAAAATATAATAAATTAGAATTTTTAGCTTATAATTGGTTTACTCTATAGACAGAAATTAAGAAAACTAAAGAATGTGTTTATAATACAAAACTCTGAAATAATTTCACTGTTTAGAAAAATAATAAAAATTAACTCTATGAAATTATTACTTCATTTACACCATGTCTCTTGGAGCATGTAGAATCCAACCAAATGTCTTGTATTAATTTGAGTAGACAGGAGTGATAAATTTTCAAAGCTCTGCTGACGTTATAGTAGCTATTACAGATTGCTATACCTGAAGATCTTTTTCCTTTCCTTTTATGGATAATTTTATCTTTGCCTAAAGGTCAAAATCAGTCTGCTGGATAAGCAATTTAAAATTAAAAGCTGTAATAACAGTTCAGTAAAGTTCTATCATTCTGCTGCGTAAAGTGATTAAATATATGTAAGTATATGATTAAATTTTCTACTCTAATTGTCTTCATGTGTTAAAGGAGTCTTAAAATAGCCCATGCCATTGTCAGAATACCGTATATAAATACATTTTATAACGTAGATTTACTGATGCCTGTAAGTTTTGGGCTGGGTTTTTCTTTTAACTAGATTATTTTTCATGGTACTTAACTCCAAAGTCTTAATTTAATGCAATACTTGTTCTTAAGCAATAATAAATTTTTAAATAGAGGTGTTCATCTTTTGATGTTGAACTCAGGTTTCTGAGAACTCCCAATAGAATAATCTATCCTGCAGGGTTTTACTCATATTATCCTGACTTTTATCATATAATTGTCTAAACACTACTGTTACAAGGTATGGATATAACAGTATCAATACAAACAATACTTCTAAAGATAAATTTACTCATGATGAACTACACTAGAAAAGCTAAAATAAAAGTTTTAAAAAGCAAATTTTGTGCAGTGAGGGGGTTTTAGTATAAATAAGGAATGTATCTTATTGTTAATAACACTAAGTGTATAAAACTTGAAAGTAAAACCCAATTTCTGAATGGATAGAATGGAAAAAAATCTGCCAGATTTGTTCACGTATGCCTTTCTGCAAGGGGAAAAGTCAGGAACAATTAATCTGATAAAATGTAATTTAAGTCTGTTCAGATTTGTTAGAGGATTGTTTAAAGATTTCACTTGAGTTTGAACTCACTGGTCAAACATATATAGGTTTTATATTAGACCATGTTTTTCAGGGAAAGCTTAGTCTTCTGTGAGGATATATGTGCAGGTAAGGACCCATGTGTTGAAAATCAAACACTGCAACTCTGTTATTAAGTACAATTTTACTTGGAGAGGTAACGTTAGGAAGACGTCCTTACTTTGGCTGCACTTTTACATAATCTGCCTTGTTGAGGTTGTTGAATGAACTGTATTTATTCCGTATTTAATATGGAATGTAATTTCCTGGGAAACTCAAACTGGAAGACAAAAATCCATTAACCTGGACAATGCAAATCATTTATTTAAAAGTGTATTACTAGAAGCAAAGGTGAACTAAAAAAACTTTCTCATTGGAATCCATTTACTCAGTTGCTCATATACAGCATGCTAGTACATGCTGGTATGTGTTTAAAGGTATAAAACAAGCTTCAGTACAAGTTGACAAGGTGGCAGCAGTTCAGCCTCAAAAGAAATCTTGGAGCTTCAGCTTGCTGTGCCTTTTCACTTGACCTAAATCCCTTGACCTGCATCTTACCTAGGATGCTACAAAGAAGCACAACAGAGGGCTGAGGACACTGCATTTGGGGCATCTGCAGCTTTCTCTAGCCTAAAGACTTTAGGAAGAAAACTTGGTGTTCCCTATAGTAGGCCAGAACAGGAACAACAGGGGCAGCAGTACATGAAGGGAACCTTTGTAACACTGACAATATACACAGTAAAAGCATTCAAAAGCATGATATAGATTAAAAGATTGTATGTAGGAAGCTGGGGCAAAGAAACACACCTATCGGGCCTAAACGATGACTCCTGCCAACATTATTCTTGTGTTCAGGTATTCACTTTTATTCAGGTTTCTTTACTGTGCCCTTTACTGATGGTTGAGTGCTTGGCATAAGCCCTGCCAGCACATTCAAATCTTTCAGGGAGCAGCACTGATCCTCTGTGTCAGAAATCGTGCTTCTTCAGTGCCCTAGGCAGGTCATGAGCAAGTCTAATAGCTGTCCAAGCAGCATGGGCATAGGTTAATGATTACCGTGTCCAGTTTCTGGCCGTTCTAACAGAGCCCTGTGCGGCTACTGGATGCTGTCCAATCAGCAGTTTTTCATTCCAGGAAGCTGTGGGTAGCTGTGACGAAGCACAAATCACAGCTGTCTGTGCTTGGCCTGTGCAATAACAGCCTATGGTTGAAAACCAGTCAAAGATAAAAAACCCAGGGATTTGGCAATGCTGTTTACATTGGTGTCTGACATCTTTGCTGTTCATTAGGGCACTTGGCTAAACATGCTAAACATTTTTGTGATCATAGCTTGATATTTCATTAATATTAATGAGTGAAGTTTATGCTGTGTGGAGATCTACTGTACCAAAAAAAAAATAAAACTAGTACCTGTTAATTAATGTTATTCCAGCTACTAATTTAGTGCCTGTTTCTTTGATAAAATCTGTCTAAATTCTTAACTGATTATGCATAACAGATCCAACCCATTTGTTATGACTAATGAAATCAGGGGTTTCTTAATGGTAACAAATGTCAGCTATTAGATTTTAACCTCTGTCCTTCTACATGAATTTTGTGGGAGGTTCTTTAAACTCAAGGCTTCAATGGGGAAAGAGAAAACCCTCTCAAAGTACTATGAAGACAGATGTGACCTGTACAGTTCTGCACACTCTTTTTCTTTAATATTCTTTATTACTGTGCTGTCAGAATATATTTAATATCATGTAAATTCTGATGTAAGAGAATTAGATTAGTTCTATATCCAGTGAATGACTTCGGTGTTTTGGCAGAGTGAAGTCTTGTAGAATTAAGTTGCTGGCCCAGCATGCCATTAGCTTCAGATTATTAATGCAAATTTAAGTACATTAGCACAGTATTTAATATAATAGGGCCTATCCTTCTTCAAAATTCCTATGACTTTGATGAAAAAAGCTGTCAAAGAAAGAGCCTAGTAATGGCATATATTCAAGTTTACATGTTCCCGCACAGTAAATCAGTTTGTTACTTATCAACTGCTGGATTGGGCAAAGTTGGCAAGGTGGGGGTCAGCTGTCCCAACAATTCCTGGCATAAATCAGTGCAGTAAACGTATTTTTTTCACCCAAGGTAATGGGCATGCACGTATGGTTTCCTATGCCCTCACATAGTCAGGGGAGAGACCATGTGTACAAGGATTTTGTTGGGAGGAGGTCTAAGATCCTCAGCCATTTCCATTTGCTCTCCTGCTAAGGGACGTTCATGTTCCCATTGCAATGCTATGGCTCATGTGAAGAACCAGGAAGAAGGTAGTATTGCACAGAGCATAGCAGTAATGGCAGCACAATGGTAGGGCAACAGAGGATGGAAGTGAGGTGGGTGGTTTGAGATTTACAGTCTTCTTTGTAAGTCTTAACCTTAATCCTTACTATTTTCTTGTCCACTTACTCAATAGGATAGCTTTGGGTGTGAGGAAGAAATCTTCAGAAGTGACATAAACTGTAGTTTTGACCTGTGCCGATGCAGCAATATGGCATAACTTTGGAAGACATGATTTCTAAATCTGAAAACTCCTAGAGTGCTAAAACAATAAAATAAAAGATGAAAAGGTTTACAGCTGCTGTGTGTCAGGTTCAGTGTGTAAATTTGAAATATGCCAGTAAGAAATACAAAAATATCAGTTGTACAGAACTGAGTTATCAAAACAGTGCAGCTCAAAACTGAGAATCGAAGGTGACAGACACGCTGATGTACTTTTTTTGTGGCCAGAAAAATCATTTATAGGATAGAGAAATAGAATATAAAGTAGTCATATGATATACTAAGTATCTATGATCTTCAGGAGCATACTTTTCTTCTATGCCTGTTTATTTGAGGTGCTATTTGAGGGTAAACCCAGCAATTATTGTGGTTGATTGGCTAGAATCAGAACAGGGTTTAGCAATTACAAATGCCAGAAATACAACAGCTGACATATTTGTACATATATGGGGTTTTTTTGGACATTCAAGCCACATCTAATACCAAATAAAATTAGCTCCGAAGTCATTCATCAGTCTGGAGATGAAGATGTTAGTGGTTTTCGTAAGTACAAGGTCACAATATTTTAGGTAAATCGTCTATCACCAGATGTAGTTTAAAGGAACCCAGTAATATTGTAACCCACAACTCCACTGAATGCCTGTCTTATCTTGCTTGCAATTAAAACTTACCCAATAATACTACTGCTTAAAAATTACCTGCACTAACAAAGGAAGTAAAATATGATGAAGTAGTTAGTTCACTCTGGCTGCTGCATGTAATGCTGAACAGTTTAGATTTGATCCATGCCTATCTTGTAAACAGTTATTTTTGTAACTTGTTCAGATAGGGGAATAGACTCATTTCTTATACATGCTCAATTTCCCGTTGTTTTTTCCTCAGTCTTATGTCTAGAGATAGTGGTTTCAAATAATACAGTGCCATCACTCTGTGATAACATTTGATCAAAGTTTTCTCAAGCAGACATACACAGCCAGGGCCCACAAGTGAAAAGATGACGGAAAAAGGCAGCAGCAGCCTCACACCGACCCCAGCACTGGCAAGTTTGATCCTTAAGATCACTAAGAAAAAGAACTACACAGCATATAGACACATCTCCAAATGTCATTGCAGGCAGTTCTTGAAAGGAAGGACCTAACAGCAAGTCTCCAGGAGAACATCTGCTTCAGGAGGCAGGACACACAGATAGGAGAACCTGAAGGAAGGAGCAGCCTGGTATCCTCTACTAGCATTGGAAGCCTGTTGGGTCAGTTCAAGCACCTGACATTACAAAAGAAGCAAAAAATACCATGAATATTGAATTACTAGCAACCGAAAAAAAGAACTTTACTCCCCTAAGACTCCACAGTAATACTGCAGTCATTCGAATATCAGCTGTCTAGAAAATGTGGTAGCTGGAGCATGCTCTATTAGAAGAGGCCTCATAAGCTTTGGGGTGTCTTTGTGTACCCTTTTCTTCTGCATGACACTGCAAGACCCAGTAAAAGCAGAAGGCTTGATCAAAATACGTGAGGAATCCAGAAGCAGAACAATTTTTGTACATAAAGATATCCTGGATTCCAGAGTCAGTTTTGATGACACACTTTGGAGAGCAGCCTTGTCATATCACAGTTTAACACATACAGCCAGAACGTACTCTTGTGACTTAAGCTCTCTGCTGATCAGTTCTTTGCAGGATGATTTGGTAGCACAGGGGAGAAGGGGAGATAAAGGATACTTAAGATAAAAGATAGTCCAACAGTGATTGTTGTTCTTTGAGATGTTATGTTTAGAATGGATTCCGGAGTCTGCTTCCCAGTTCATTAGGATGTAGGTGGTAAGGGAAACCTGGAAGGTTTTGGCTTTCCAGAGTTTTGTATCTTTACAAGGTAGCAGAAACTGGCACTGGGTACTTTTGTGTGCCTAAGTTGCTGTTCTGAGGTCTCCAGGCTTGCTCAGATGAGGGACAGAGGTCCTGTATAATAGAAGGCATATTGGCAGCAAGATCTTCAACCACTACAGCTTTTCTAATGTAAAGATGATAAAAATGTGGTGCACGAGGCAACCTGTTTTCAAGAAGGAAATGTGATAGATAGAAATCATCTACCATAGGAAAGGCAAATACAGCATCTAGTGATTTAACAGTAGTAGAAGACAATGATACACCTGAAAACTTCATTCTGTATTTGACCATGTATTACTGAAGAAACTCAAGTATAGAGGAAAACTGTAAATGGGTTTCAGATTTTATCTGCTTTGCCAGCGACATTCTGAATAGGAAAGACCTGATGCAGCAAATATCCTCTGAAGGGTGGTGCAAGGATAGATTTAATGATGTTTGCATGATAACTTGATATTAAAATAAAGATAAAAATAGAGAATTCATTTAGCATGCCAAGTGTGTCTAAACCCATGTGTAGTGCTAAAACATTTGTTTTCTTATAGGTGTCTATGACTAAATGAGGTACAACTTTCACAAAACAATGGCAATGTTAAGCTTTCCTAAGGAAATAACTAACTCCATTTTACATTGTGGGTTGGGTTTTTTTTTGATTCTTTTTTAAAACTAAGTTCAGTTGGAAGGACATTAAAACTATAGTTGCAATATTTCTGACCATAAAGGCAGTCAGTGTGTTAGTGTGAAGCAAGTTGTACGTTAAGTCTGATCAGATCTGTGGCCAAGGATGCTCCAGGCAGAGCTAAAATCTAAACGCAGAAGGCTATTTTGTTGACAACAATAAGCCCAGATTACACCCGTCTGTTCAAAGTTATACAGGTGTGAGGTCTATGAAAAAAATATGGTTTTGAAAACTCATTCTGTTTCTGATCTTTCTAGATGATAAATACAATGCTTTGAGTTCCAGTAAGGAGATTTTAGAGTTTCAATAAGGGCAAGGATGAACTCACAGGGGGACATTTTAAATGAACAACATTTCAATATGATTTTTTAAGACAAATGTTAATTTTTCATTTTATCACTACTTCTAGAAAAGTTTATACAAACTTATATATACAGAGGCTAGGAAAGGTAATAGTACTTGGGAAACATTTATAGATGAAACTTCTCTTAATAGGCAGCAAGTTATTGCAGTATGTTATGTGAAGGTTCTCAAATTCAAATGCAAATACACAGAAGACAGGAAGACTTACAGAAACAAATTAAGGTACTGTACCACTATTTCACTCATCTAGGTAGGCTGAATGTGTAAACCCCTTTATATTTAGGGTCAGTAATGGGTTTACTGATGTGTGGTTCTAGATTTTCTGTTTCAAAGGTTTCTCTTTTTGCTCCTTTTGCTAGATATCTCAAAACATGAGCATCATCAGCAGAAAACCGATCAATAAATCACCTTTACAGAGCAAACACAGAAATACTGGAGGAAGTAAACTTAGGGATAAACTCCTCCATTTTTCCAGATATTAGAGAAATATTTTTATTTGTGCCATTTACAGACAATCTTGTTACTATGCAAGCTGCTGGAATTGACTGTAATCACTGTGCCATTGTATAAAGGTAGGGAATAATTTTTTCTTTGATGAATGGAAAGCAGCAGTTAGAGGGAAAATTGTTCTTTTTTCACAGGATGTTATTGACAAAGCCAAGGAAACAACAAGTCTTAGGCCATGAAAGTGAATATTTTAGGTTTGGAAGATGAATGATAAGGAATCCCAAGCACTTCGCGCAGCAAGAGAGAATATTGCCTACTCTCAAAACATTCTTATTCTATGGATTTCCCTGAAAGCTCCTTTTAAATCATTATTAATCATGAAGTGACCAGAATGCAATAATTCTAGGAAAACAGGGACAACAATCCTAGACATGTTGTCAAAATACTGAAAAAACACAAAGAGCAAAAATGAGTTGGATGCACTGTTCTATCCTAAGAAATGTGTTGATAGAGAAAATATTTCATTATGTCAAAATGGAATACAGTAATAATTGTAAAAATATAAATATATGCATAAATGTATTAGGGAGTCTTATAAATATCAAGAAGTGCACCCATTTTTTGTCACACTGGAAAAAGCCTTTTACATTTTTATTATCTTTCAGTCAGGTTGTTAAGAAATATATAACACTATGTGTTTGCAGTTTGAAAACCAAATCATAGAATGATAGAATAGTTAGGGGTGAAATGGACCTTAAGATCATCTAGTTCCAACCTCCCTGCCACGGGCAGGAGTACCTCACACTAAACCATGTCACCCAAGACTCTGTCCAACCCGGCCTTGAACATCACCAGGGATGGGGAATCATATCAAATTGTTTCAATAATAAAAACTGTAGGTGCATCAAACCCAAAAGTTGCATCATTAAAGGTGCTTAAGCATATTCTGAACAGAACTTTGCATTTCTGAGTATGAAAACCTGTGCAAAAGCACTTAGAACAAAAAATGTAAGAGATTCCTATGGACTCAGCTTTAGGTTACTTTTCTCCCCATTTATCTTGAGAACAGGGCTGCTGGCTAGAGGTGTGAAGCAGGCCCTGCCTCTTCCTACTTCTGCAATAGTTTGTTGGGTTTTTTTCTCCTTTGTGAAGTTTTAACATGCCATTTCAGTCTAAGTAAATCACACCAAGATCAAGAGGTGAGACTTTTTCCAAATGCCTGTATCTTTAACAAATCCTTCTGTGTTTTTAAAAATGCCACATTCAGTGATAGCTTTTTTCTTGTTTTGTTTTATTTTTCTTCAAATTGCTTTATTCCCTTTCTATTGCAAGGGGAATTATGCAAGTCTGTGTGGATAAACAGGTTTAAATCATGTATGTCATACGTTCTTTTGGGCAGCTGCAGCTGCATTTCATAAACTGATTTTAGGTTTGAGTATGAAGCATCATAGGTAGTCTGAAGGCTACAGAATTCACCTAAGTCCTGGACAAGCACTTTCACTGATTGAGATGTTGCAAATTTTTGTTTCCTTTCAAGCCTGTACTTCTCACTGTGCTGATCTCTGGCTTGTTAGGGTTCAGCTTTAGCCTGTCTGCCTTTCTCTGTATAGATGTATTACGCAAATTAAGAGAGAGCGTGCCGTCTCTGTCTAGCTGGTAGGTCCACATCTCCTCGTGCAAAAACCTTATCAGTATATAGCAACTTAGAACATCAGTGTGGGTTTCTACTTTTTCTCATTGTCTACATTTGTCTCTTCTCAGCGGGGTGAGTGACAAGGTCTTAATTTTTCTACTGTACGTCTTTCTACAATTTCCATGCTATCAAGGATCTTTTCCCCTTGGCTCCCCCCAGAATGACAATACCCATTAACTTTCATTGAGCCAGGAAATCTTTGAAGAAATCCTTGTAGGATTTGTGTTAGGAATCCAAGCTGATTCAACAGGCCTACAATACTAAATTTTTCTGTGCTTCAGAATAGTCGGTAATTTGAGACTGAATCAGCCCTCTAATTGACACAAACTGCATATATTCCAGTATTAAAGGAGAAATAAGCTAATATTATGTTTAAGACACTAATTTGGGAAATCCTTTAGTCACTCCCATGAATTTTAATACATAGTTCTTCTTAATACATTTTCTGTAATTAATTTTGACAACGGATGCTAAAAAGAACAGAATTCCTAATTAATTTCAAAATATGTATGAGCAAATCCTGAAATTTCTTTAATTGTAGGAGTTCTAGTATGGGTACGTTATTGATGAATAATGTATGAACAGTAGAAAAAAAGTTATTTATGGTAGGAAATGTTTATTTAATTCTGTCCTTAATGAAAAATTCACATGATTTTGAACTTTTTTCTCCCCTGGAACCTGTGTGCTTGTGTGGAATCTCAAACTCTGTCATGGTGAAAAAGAATCGAAACTCTCTATGTAATATTTGAATTAATTTTAACTTGATTATGGTAAGAAAGCATGATGTAGCTTTACTTTTTGCAACATTGTTGCAACTGGAATACAAGTATGACTGATAGCAGAATCTGGCACTTGTGCTTCTGTGAATGTTAATGTAAGGAAGCATTTCAATGCACACTAGAATCTAAAAAATACTATTAATTGAAGTTTTTAAGATTTGTGATTATGGACCTTATAACTTGAAAATAATACTATAAAATGTAAATAATTAATTAAAATGCTCAAATATTTCACAAGGTTAGAAATTTGCATGTTTCTATTCCTACTAACCAAATTGGTATCTAGAAGTACTCCATACAATCCCATTCTGAAATCCTTCCCCCAAGCATAACATTAAATAACCATTCCTTAATATTCCTTATTTTTCTGATCCTTTTACCCATCTGGTTACCTAGATATTAATGTTTTGTTCTGACTACAAATTGCTTTTTTGTTCCAAAAAATAGGCTTAGTCTGGCACTACTGCTCCTAAGTTACACCATTGTACCCCCATATTTAGTTTTATCTTTGTTCTTTCACCAAAAGAAGTGCGTAACAGACTGTGCAATCTTTGAACAACGATCCTTGTAGTATGGATGATTTAACATCAACATTCCAGGAGAACTAAGGAAACATACTATCTTTGTTTGAAATGCTTATATCACAGCTACAGAAATGTTCCGTAAGCCAACAGATACAAATGATGCCAAATATGCTGCAGCTTTCAGTTTCCATTGCCAAGAGTACATTTTGATCTGGCCAAGATCAAGTGGGTTTCTTTTTATTTCTGACAACACAGTGTGCTGGAAAAGTTGTGTACAGCTTTTTTGAAAGAATACAGCTGCAAATCATAAAATGTTTTATTTATGATTATTTGATTAAACTAATGCACTGAATATTGTCATCACTTTCCAGTGCTATGAAAAATTTGGGCTCCAGCAAAGATTATTTATTGTTAGGAAGGAAATTAGTAAATACAGTCATTGAGTATTTTATTCACTTTAAAAACAGGCTTTCTATTATCAAAAGTGATGCATAGTGTACTGCTCACAGGGCTGGCATGACATCTCTAGGGCTCCAGAAACCAAGTAGTTTCAACCTCCAGCCGCTCATTTCTTTTTCCATTGTTTCAAGAACTCAGACCAAAATTCCTTTCCCCATTTCTGTTACTGTAGTGATGAACTAAGTACTATGTCTCTACCCTTTTCTCTTACATATTCAATCCTTTGGGACAGGTTTTCTTTTATCTAATGTTGCTATGTCTGTCTCTGTTGACCCAAGTAAGAGGTGCTGATTACTTTTACCTAGGTGAAGACCAAAAAAAAAAAGGGGGGGAGGGACGGGACATGACCCTTGCAGTATTGTGTTGGAAATTGTTTTTTGATGAGTGTAGTCCAGATAACTCTTCCATGCATGTCAGATGTTTCTTGATGCCATTGTGAATTAACATGGAGACACCTCAACTTCTGAAAAGGGCAGCCTTGACCTTCTAGTTCCATCAACAGGGTATTTTACCTCCTATTGGCTTCCAGGCTGAGCAGGTCCGCAGCCTGGCTGACTCTACAACTAAATGGCTGCTTTAGATATGTGTGGGCAGCTGCTGAGCAGGGTGATTGTACCTTCTCTTCCCAGATTTGCATGGCAGTGCAATGAGTCTGACTGAGCCAACCAGAAATTGGTTTGTTAGTTGTTTTTTTTTTTTTGCTAGGTTATGTTTTAGCCAGATTAATCCATGATATATATGGTTCAATTGCCTGGCTGTGCAAATGCTAGCGCAGTGATGCAGGGCTGGCCGTGAGTAGAGGGAGCAATGGGAATCACACCTCAGCGAGGGACTGCACTCAAATCTGATAAAGGTGGCTGTACAGCTACAGCTGAATTACAGCATCTTGTCTTGACAAACAAAAGGAAGAAGGGCAGATGAGGTTATCTGCTGTTAAATGACATGAAGCTATCCCATATTTCCCATACACATGGGAAGTTCACAGTGAATTCAACTTCTTACTGGCCTAGGTAGAATTGAAACACACTTAGCTGTCCTTTTTCTGATGTGAGAGCAACTGAATCAATTTCTGTCATGTTTCTCCCTTTTGCTCAAATGTATGAAGTTAAATTAGTGATTTTTGTTAAATGGAGGAGATAGAACAATAATGGATCAGTGTAGAAGGATTACAATGACAGAAATGTTCACATTCAGAAAGAGGCAGAAAACAATTCTAATATTGAGAAAGAGAGAGATAAAGGGGCAGAAAATGGAAACAGCACAGCATATCTATAAATAACTTCCAAATGAATATGCTGTATATGTATCAGATGAAAACATTTTTACTCATGCAGAGCTCCTAACATATCCTCTAGGCAGAACAAGTACTCAGATAAGAGATACTCAACATTTCAGGTCAGGATTTCTAGTAAGCTGCAGGTGATGGAGTTCTTATAATCTGTCTCTCTACAAACTTTTTAAGTTCACAAAAAAAAGCATCAAAAGGAATACAGAAATCAGAAGGAATTGTGGAAAAGAATAACAAAAATTGGAAAATAAAAGAATAAACTCAGGCATTGACAAAAGAGCATTAAAGTAATTACGAGAGGAACAGTCCCAAAGTAAATCCATAATACGTATTGTGGGTTAATCTCTGTTGTAAATTACTAGTGTACATTATAGAGTATAATGCCACTACTAAAAGCTAAAGAACATATTAAAGAGCATATTAAAAATACTACTGTGGCAGCCATTGAGCCAAATATATTAACACCAGCAGGTCAAAGAAGGTGATTCTCCCTCTCTGCTCTCCTGATACCCCACCTGCAGTACTGCATTCAGTTCTAGGGCCCCAATGTAAGAACAACATGGAGCTGTTGGAGCAAGTCCAGAGGAGGGCCACAAGGATGATCAGGGAGCTTGAGCACCTCTCCTATGAAAACAGGCTGAGAGAGTTGGGCTTGCTCAGCCTGGAGAAGAGAAGGCTGCAGGGAGACCTCATAGCAGCCTTCCAGTACCTAAAGGGGCCTACGAGAAAGCTGGAGAGGGACATTTTACAAAAAAAAAAAAAAGTAAAATAATGCTTAAATTTTCGAAGTAAATAATACATAAATATGACTGGTTAGCAATAAGGGTGTTTTAATGTAATTACAAGTAACTGGTTTTGTAAGTACAGCAGATATCCAACATGATTTGCAGAAGTGCTGAACTTTTGCTGTTCTTTTGGTAATATTTCTCTTTTATAAGGTACAGGCGCCTGTGATCACAGCCTGTGTAACTTGAGTACTCCAGTAGAGATAAGGAAAAGTGTGACACCGATAACCCTCTTGGTTTTGTTCCTGTTTTACTCAGCTCCTAACCCTGGTGCTCTTGTTCCCACTGAGATCCAATATGCCTCTGCAGAGCTCCTGCTGTTGGCTCTTCCCCATACAGATGACTAGGTGACATTTCTTAACCCTTCTACAGATGGAGACAACATTCACAAGACTGGTAGATGACCGAATAACACAACAAACAAACAAACAAACAAACAAACATACTATTAATATTTAATATTGGCTGTGGTACACAAACTTCCCATTTTCCCATAACCTGGCGACTCAGAAACGAGAGACAAAATCTGAAGCAGTAGCAGAATCCTGTTGTTTATGGGAGACTATCTGCTGCTTGTGCAGAGCTTATGTGTATTAGCTCTACAATTTCAGTTCAACTTCCTTAAAACTTGAATCCATCTTTTATTATGATGCTGCAGCAGCAAGAACAGGGCAGAAAATACACTCTGAATTCCCACATTACAGAAATGAGAATTTTCTCGATAAATAATATATCAAAACCTGATGGACCGGATGAAAGAGAAAACTTGAAACTATGCTCTTGCAGAGTTTAAAATAGCATGAGCTCATACTTGGTACACAATTATTATAATTTTTTAATGATGCTGCGATGGGAGGCTATAGAGGGTGCAGCCATTCACTGGAGCATGGGTCCTCACTTGCCAAGTAGTCCAACATGAAAATACTTCCTATTTTTTTAAGGAAGAGTAAATTCTAATAGGTGGCTTATTCTATCTCATACCAAAATCATTTCAAGGCAGTAGTCACAGTGGTGTGCTGTAATGGCTTGATTCAAACTAGATTTAAGCTATCACTACAAGGACAGAAAATGGGTGGATGCAAATAAGACTCTGTTTCCTATCATCATTATGTTTGTGTCAGAGCTTCCTGATACACTATGGATGAGCTACTTTCCCCCTTAAATGAGCTAGACTCTGTTGAAAGAAATGTCAAAGTTTGAAAAGGTAGCTGAGAATAGAGTTCAATACTGCATTGTCTTGGAGAGGCCATGACCCAGCATTGTAAAAACATGTATTTGTTCAATCCCTCTACAGAGTTCACAACACTACTAATAACCATACCCTACCATTAAGACTATGGTGAGGTTTCTTGCTATGTTAAAGTCTCTTGGAAAGCAGAAGTCCAATGGTGAAACACAGTCTTTCTGCCAATTTAGTATTTGAAATAAGCATCAAAAGTGTACACAGCCCTTACACAATTTATAACTTGTTCCAAAATTATCAGAACACTCTAATTTACTTAACCTTGAGAAAGGTCTTGTTTTTTACAGTATAAAATTGAAAAACATCATAAAAGGAAAACCATTAAGTAGTAACTTTAACCTGTGTATATTTGCCTGTGATTCAGGAGCCTTCTGTTTTTTTTGTTTTTTGGGGTTTTTTTTGTAGTGGTTATTAATTAGGAAAAAAATAATAATCTCGTTCTGATTTTGCTTCCTGGAGGCAAGAGGAGAAAACCAGCTTCTGTCAGCTGACAGCCTCATGTGAGCAGTCATAAACGTGACCTACTTAGGTGGTCATGACACAGCCTGACTCTCATCTGTTCTATAGTGGAATCCCAAAAAGTATTTCTGAAGTTTCTGTTTGGCACAGTTGCTTGCATAGCCTGAACGCTAGAGAAAAATAAAAAAGAATGCTAAAGAGGTTGTCCTTGTCTCAGTAAGGATGCTTTCTCTCCTTTTGATACAGACTATGAGCCTGTGAGTGCTAGTCTAGCTTAGGTGTATGTTAAGCAACATCTTAATCATTTGGATTCTCAACAGAGCTGATTAAATGCTTTTGTCAAAATATTTTTCAGAAAGATTATATGCTCATCATTAGCAAAATCTCTCAGTCAATAGATACTTGCAAAATATTGTTTATAAACCCAAAACTGATGCTTCTTGAAATTTCAGTTTAGGATTTAACTACTGCAGCTAGGAATATGTCCTAGTCTGACATTTAAAAAGGGACAAACAAAATACTGTGTATGCTCTGTTTTGAAACAGCTTTTTTGAATGAACCTTGTAAGGTCATAAAGAGGGTCAAAATCCTTTCGACTTTACTGATAGAAAATTATTTGATTAAACCCAGAGGATTTTGGTAGGGATAAGGATTCATTCAATTAAAAAATTCAGAATGCCTTGTTTTCCATTTTGGACCTGAAAAATTTAAGTAGTTGATTTTCAAAGTAGTTCATTTCTAATGAAATAGAAAATCTGGTTCCTCTTTATTTAAACTTTAGCTCAGTGTTAAACGTAGCTAAGTTGCAGTTCAAACTAGAATTAATTAATGGCTTTATCAGCTAAATATAACACATTTGTATTGATAGTTTAGACAAGAAGATATCTGAACACACATGAAACCCGCTGTTTCTGCAATTTGAGGATGAATCAGTAGGAGGACTGAACAAAGAAAGGTAGTACAGTCAGTCTTCACCTGACAGAACAAATGGAAGTTCGTATTTCTACCAGAATACTGTGCAACATAAATCACAAGAGAGAAAATAAATATGAAAAACCAAATAAAAGAGAGGCAGCACACTGAGCTACATGTACAACTGAAGAAATGAAAGGGAACTGAAAGCTACGTATCACACCAGTGTAATGGCAGAAAGCAAATTATGCAAACAATCTGCAGAAAGATTCAGAACACTGGAATATACCAACAGATTTGTCTTTGCTGCAGAAGCAAAACCTCGGAATTGGTTCATACTGTTTATAGCAGTTTCAAGCATTCTGTAACACATCTTCTATGGCCTTTTGCAGAACATCAAAATTGCTGTATTTTGTAATTTTAAAAATCCCCCAAATCTATGTGAATTATGAGCTGAGTGTCTGTGGAAACTTAAGAACACCAATGTTTTATTTTCTCCATAGTGAATTTTATGTTCTTTCAAAGGCACTAATCTGATGATAGCAGTATGCTGTTTATCCACTGAATGCACCGTCACACTCTACCAGCATGCCTAAAATCTGGAACTGGAGGAATCAATTCTAATGCAAATGAGAGTAGTTTGGTTTCCCTGAATACTGAAGTAAGTCCTTGCATCTGCTGAAACTGACAACATGGTTGCCATCTGTCCAGCTAGGAATGTGGCAACGGTAAGCTGCACAGCAAAAAACCCAACCTACTAGCTCCCTAGCTGTTCTCTTCTCAATGCAGTCAGAGTCTCGTTATCAGGAGGTGAAATGCTTTGCACTTCAGCCAGTACAGTCATCTTCAGAAGCCTGCAATGCTGCCTGCGTTTCATTTCATATATTAGAATGAATATGAGGAATGTTTTCCAGGTGAGATGCAAATGTTCTGCTGCAAATGAAAGCAGTAAGAGGCTGACCCTATTTATAATGACATTGAGTCATTAGTGTGTATGAAACTCCTGCCCCAAAAGTGCATGTGAGGCATAACCCCTACTTGTGGATTTTGTGACCTTACAGAAAAGTGAAAAGAAATTCTCATCGTTCTTCAGTGCATTGAACTTGAACACTGGCTCTCACAACAGCATGGGTATCTGTTAGCTTTCACCACATGTGGGATCCAGGCATTCCATTATGTGAATCAGAAATGCTGTGAATCTGCCTTGCCATTTGAGGAAGAAGGAGTGTGTCTTTTAGCAGGGCAGTGTTTGGAGGAGTGCCCATGGCTGCAAAGTTGCACTGGCCTCTCTCAGCCTGGAAGCTGCTGTGGTTGACAGATCACAGATAAAACTGCTGACTTGGGCATATAGGATCCTGGTGCAGGACTTACTATGAATGGGTGGTATTCATAACTCACTGCAGAAGGCGTGAGACAGGAACGAAATGGGAGAGGCTCAGTCTATGACATTTCATATAAAAGTCTCAAGAAAAGAGCAGTAACTGCTTGAACAACTGTAGCTGATTTTCTTTATTCTTTCTCCCTTTTTCAAATTTTGAGTGGATCTTTTTCCCCTCCAACCTTTTTTTTTTTTTTCCCCATAGGATTTGTCCACTTATCTGCTATTAACTTCGCACAAGTTTCAAAAACAATAGGGGTAGTGAGTCCGAAGAGAAGGATGCAGTTAACATCTAGTCATTCTCCTTGCTGACCAGTAAAAATAATAACAGAGCTGGAACTCAGAACAATAAAGAGCCTCTTAGCCAAAATATTAGCATTTGGAATTTAGTTGCTTTAGTGGTATGGATTTTCCTAATAGAAAAACATGCTGAGATACAAGAAATCTTGGAAAAGATAATGCTCTGCTCTGGCCAATGAAAATGGATTCAGTGCGTTATAGTAACCTACGGTTTCTTCCCAGAAATAGCCGATTTTCCTTACTAGGTTTAAAAGATAATGCTATTAACTTTCACCAACAGGAAGATATTTTAGAGAAGTTTTTGGTCTATTTCAGTTTGATGGTGACTGGAGTTGGTGTTCTAACAGACCTGCAGCTCTTAAAGGAGTTGTGTGCATTAAAAAATTAGGTAGAGACAACTAAAGACCAACACTTACTCGTAAGTTAATGTAACAATGTAGTAGAGGAACAAACTGGTAAGGAGAGCATGTAAGAGAACCAAGCATGTACTACTGCTAATATGCCTGAAGGGGAAATTGCAGTACAAGAAGAGCACACAAGCTACTGTCAATAGTCATCATTTCATCTCGAGGAGACTGTGTTGAATTAATAAGAATGTCAAAGAAAAACATATTTGCCCATCAAAAGCATGGAGACAGCTCATATCTAGCAAGACTAAACAGAAATACCTCACCAAAACCATGCTCTGAACAAAAGACAAGCGATTGTTCTCACTATTGCAGGTAAACAGACAAAAGGAAGAACTGTGTGAAAAAAACAGACAAGGTAGCTACATCAAGTACTTAGGATTAAAGAGTTAGGAAATAAATGCCTTGATAACAAGATTACAGTGACCTGTTCATAACCTGTAACTTTCTAATATGATTCACTTTAAGACTGCATTTCACGTTTCCAATTTGATTTCTAGTTGCAAGCATTTTGTCTATTTGAGAATACAGGACCCCCTCAATTTCATCTAATACTGGTTGAAGGTCCTAAGTTTTTTCAACATTAGATGAGCAATAAAACTATTGTCTATGCATGTTCTGTGGAATTTAGGATACCAAATGTGCTGGGGGGGAAGGGGAGGGTTTGGAAGTTTATTCTCTTCTTTGCTATATTGTTTATTAGGTTTGTGATCTTATAGACTCCTCTAATAGCATCCTTATCCGCATTAACTGCATTCTCTACTCTGTGCTCCCAAGAGAGAATATTGAAGTAAGGCTTTGAAAGGGTATTCAACTGTGCTACCACAGAAATCAAGAAAGCCATGGCGAGATGGCCTAGATACCTGAAATGACTGCCACGTGGTCAGTTTCATGGCAACCTCTCAGTAGAAAATGTCAGTTTTCAGTTTGTCTTTCTCTCCTATAGGGACAGCAAATATGGACCTTTTTAAGCCTTGTACTTGACTTGTATTACCAAAACCCCAGTGTACATACAAACTTATCATCCCTAATGTTCAGTATGTCCAAGTCAGACTCCTGAATTAGAATTCTATTTGATGGAGCATCTATTGTATGTTTTATTCACTGTGTATTTGTCAAAACTTTTCTATACTATCTTGTAGTGCAAGATATATGGAATTTGAGTTATAATTGTGATACAAGAATGAAATTCAAGTTTGTACTGTGGTTATAATTGTGTAGCTGAGTATCAGGGCCATTCCTGTGTGCCTACCCAGTGCAGTCATCAAATTCCCACATTGGTCCAGGAATTTCCCAATTAGTCTCCGTAGACATGAGCCCAGAGAAAGACAAAGGAATTGACTGAACACCCAACTGTCTTCACAGCAAAATATTTGACTGATTGTTGCAGGAGGTCTACAGGTGGGGATTTCAGACACTTCTGGAGACTCTCAAAAGCAGCCCCTGCTGTGCATAAGGCACTTGGTAGGCACTGTATTAATGCTTAAGGTTGTCAATTAATGCCCTGGGTAGACAATCTGTCAGCCTGAAGGAGTCCCCCAAACAATTTCTGCAGCATTTTCCTGGAGATGCAGGAATGGTAACACAAGACAGTGTTTTGCATGTAATTAAGATATTAGGAGATGGTTTGAACATAGTTTAAGGTGGTTGACAGAAACAATCATGCATAGGCCGCAATGGTCACTTAGAACCCTATTCAAAAGATTCCAATAAATTAGCTTTTGTCTGTTAATAAATATTCAATGAGTGTCTGTGCAACACTAGCAAATGTGCGGAGATGGACTGAGTTGTTTTGGGGAGACACTTTCATTTTTCAAACTACTCGTTTAGCATGCAGCCATGTTCTGCTCAGCAGCTGCTTCTGATGGTAGGAATCACTGTCAAGTGACAAAGCTGAAGAAATTCCAAGTCTAGAACTTACAATATTTGCATAACTTTTTGTACTGCTTCTATCAGGAAAAAGGTGGTTTTTGCTTTTAAGAGAAAATTCAAAGTAGATTTTTGGAGTCTTTGACAAAGAACAAAATAAAAAAGAACGTCTTTCAAAGCAATTAATTGCCAAATTTTGGAAAGGAGATGAAGTGAGTTGCTGGAAATACCTAGAAATATTTTTCAAGCAGCATTTGTATGGAGACTTCAGAGTTGCACTTTTACATTTGATTTTCCTGTCTTATTGTGCATTAAAGGAAATTACTTACTCCTCTTATTGAACATGATAAAAGGGTAGCTTCTTCTAATTAATCTGCCTTTAATTTTAAATACAAGTTTGTTGGGTTAACAAATACACAGTCTTAATTCAAACATTATAGTTACCCTTTCAGGAAATATTTGATGGTACTGATAATGATGTGCTGCAAGTTACCATATTTATGAATTAAGGTATGTGGACCTACTATGATTTATCTGTGATATCTCCTTTTCAGGGTGTGGTGGAGGTTTGCTGGTGATGAGAGAAGCCACCTTGGGTTTAATTCATGGTAAGAGGGAAAGTGCTAAATATCATCCTCAACCTGCTAAAGGATACTCTGTACTAACAGGCTTAAAAGGAAAGGTAGTGCTGTGCACTCTCTGTGAGACAAATGAAATATTTGACAGAGTGAGAGGGTTTAAATGGCTGTGTGACTGGAGATGTAAAATCGCAAGGAGCAGTACTTTCAGATGGATTCTTTTGCATGTGCATATATTTCAAATCCTTAGAATTCCTTATTCAAAAAGCATGCATAAACCCTAAGCTATCTGTTTGGAACAAAAAATAATACAATCACCATTTTTCTTTAAATTATTGTTTGCACACCAAAGGGCATGAAATATTTCTGAAATTCTACAGAGCACTATGTGGATTCTCATTATTTATCTATGAATAGTCATTCCATCAGGAGACATTTCAATTTAGAATCTTATCTGAAGGACTTTCAACTACTTCTCTCTACATTTTTATGTCCTTTCCTGTCACTTGATTTTGTAAAAATAGTTGTAGTGTTTGGCTTTAGTTCACACAAAAACTTCATTACTAGTTAAAATTGAGTCTTTGTTTTCAGTGCATCACAGAAAGAAAATGGATTGCTGAGATAAAAATATACTGGTTCAAATGTTAAGATAGGGAGAAATAAATTTGATTTGCAAGAGTATTTTAAGTGTGTTTGCCTTTGCTAGCATCAATGTAAAATATTTTTTAGTACTGTCTCTCAGTAAAGAAGATACTAGATATTCCTCCCATTCCTATCTAGATGTGTATAGGTAGTATAATTTTGATTAATTGAATTTAGAGAGAGCTGGAACTTTCTAGCATCTTCAAGAATCAGCATTGCAAAGCTTTTTTAGTACTTGCTTATAGCAGACTAATTGCATAAATCACTTTGGCATCAAGTTTGAAAATATTTCAGAAGTGTCTCATATTTTTAATGTTAGAAGGTACTACAGGAATCAGTTACAGATATTGCACAAAGAAGAAATGGCCTTTGGCAGGATGACTTACAGACCAAACTCAAGATATTCTGGGTCCTGAACATAAAACTGAAATTTAGAAACTGAAGATCTACAGTTTGTATTGTTTGTGCAGCTGTTAATGGCACTGAATCATGACTGCATTAGAACTTTATGATGCGTTGTGTGATATACGGTAGATAGAAAAAATAGTGAAAGATCATAAATAAAACTACTTTCAACAACCTAGCATAAATGGTCAGGGATGGATCTTAAATAACAACGTGACTCCCCTTCACAACTTGCGAATAATTTCTACCTCAGTGAGTTTCAGTTGGCAGGAAAATAGAATTCCTATAAAAATATAGGGACATAGCAGCAACTCTGGGTATGCTCCAGTTCTGTTTTCTTGTCGGCTTTGGAGAAGTGCTCTGGTTTTACTAGTTGCAGTTCAGGTATTCATGTTTTGGTTACGTTATTGCTGAGACTGTGCTGATGTGGCCACAGTGAGCCACACAACTTAGTATTTCACTCTCTCTTCCCATATAGATGCCACAGATTCGTGTTTTGTAAAAGGAGGGAGTATCTGGCTGTTAGAGTAAAGCAAACTGCCACCACAGCCATTCTCTGTCTCTTTCATGGCATAAAACTGTACTGTTGTAGATGGAAATGGCCTTGTAGGCCACAGCACACTGTCAATTCAGGGAACAAAGACACAGGCACAGGGCAGAGGGTACAACAGGAATGACATACAGTATGTTCCCATTGAAATAAATACTGTGTTTAAAGTAGTGCAAGCTAATAGTGTGTAGCTTTTCCACTGGATCTTTCCTGAGCCACAGAAATCTTGTTCAGACTTACCAGCAGAATGAAAAGAAGTACAAGTATGCAGGACATAAGATATAATTTAGGATCTCTGCAAGAATGTCCTTGATTTCTTTCTGATTCTCCAGAATCTGCAGCCTCTGTGTGCCAGCGTGGAAAGATGACACCACATGGTTAACTGGTACAAGTGAAATGTCACAAAGGTCTCTTTCCTTTGCAAAGTCTTCCCTTGACAGAGGAACAAGATGACTGGCTCCCTGGTTTGATCTGTATTTCTCCAAGTAATTATGTTTATATCAGTTTAGGATTCTGAATTACCTGAAGGTGTTCTCTAAATGTTAATTTCTTTTTACTGGTGTAATAGGATATATCTTCAAATGATACGATCAAAGATACGCGACAAGCTGAAATAGCTTTGAAGATCATAAATAGACTTCTGGGAGGTAAAATCTACATGAAAATTATTTAGTCAGATTAAGATGCAGAATTTGAGGTGACTCTAGTATTTCTGGTACAAGGATGACAAACACAAGGGCAGAGATGAGTAAGAGTTTAGGGATCTATATTCTGCATAGCTTCTGGAATTTATTGCAATGGAATAAAGCCAAATTTTTAAGCAGCAGCTACTTCAGAATTCAAATGCCTTTTTTATTACACTCGAAGGTGAATAACTTCAGGGAACTTTGTCTGGAGTCTGACATTTAGGTATATATACTAAGTACTCCCTCACTTCATCCTGGGAAAATCAGTTACCCACTGTTAAGGAATCTGTAGTCTAGCTGTAATGTCTTTCTGGTTTTGGGTTTGGTTTGGTGAGAGGTTTTTTTAATTTCAGAGGGTTTTGTTTGCATTTGCCATGTTAAAATGTTTTGTGTTGAAAATATTTAAAGGATCATTTTGAGGTGACACAACTAAGGTACATAATGATTCCTGAGATTAGACTCTGACTAAATTGTTAGATTCATGCTAAAAGAAGCCTCTTATTTCAGGTTAACTGCTGTTAACCTCAGACACGGTTAGAATCGTAGATATCTATTTTAGGCATACCCCGGTGCAGTTCTTCATGCAAGGCAAATCTTATCCTCATGTAGGAAATCCCTTCATCATTGTTACACCTGCATGTTATCATCAAAACTAAAAAAGCTTTTCATGGGAACTTCTTAATTCCCCACTATTCAACCCTAAACAGTAGGTCCTTCCTTTTGTCAGGAGGAGTACTTAGATGGCAACAAATAGTACTACCACAGAGAAGAGATATGAGCTAACTCAAGCTGATGTAATCTCAGTTAGTAAGAAATGAAAATTTTGAAACTATTGAAGAAGCATGCGTTGCCATATAAAATATTGAGATCTAATTACTGGTTTTAAAGTCTTAACAGATAATTTGACTGGTTTTTTTTTTTTGTCCTCTAAACATTCCATGTTGCAGATGAATTCATTTCACGTCATGGAAAACAAATTATACCTTTGCAATTAATGGTTTGAGACATTTTAATTTCATTGAGGCTCAGAAGGCAGGAAAAAGAGTACAGAAGAGAAACAGCTTGGGGAAAACAGTTGGGACTGACAAAGGCAGCAAGGGATGGAGTTGGAACTGAGAATCTGAGACCTGATGATTAGTACTTTTTTAAAGATGTCTTCTGGTTAGGCTTTGTAGCTACAGATAAAGGCCTGGCCCTCTTCCCTGCCAGCTGCTTACAATGATGAGTATAGTTCTTGTGCCCTTGACACATGATTGTAGTCAGCATCCACCTTGCTGCCCCCGCAGGACTGAAAGGATTTTGCTGTTAGTATATAATTTGCTGAAGTCTCCGTATAAACCTGGGCATTATCATTAAATGTCCTAGACAGTTATGAAGTGCACATATTAAATGACTCACAGAGAAATATTCAGTCTGTTTATGAAAGATTCTTGCAGAATTTTAAAATGAGAATTTGGACAGATATTTTTCAGTACAGATCTGGAATGCAGTCACAAAGTTTGGGATCTTCTAGCTGCCCAGGTGACAAAGTGGTCTTATCACATCAACTATGAGGTTGTGGAACTGTTGGTTCACAACAAACCAATTAATACTTTACTCCAAATTACATCACATGATGGAAAGTAGAAACCACCTTTATTGCATCATGTGACAATAGTTAAAAAAGACCTACAGACCCTCTGACAAAAAATAGGGAACAGCCTTACATCTGAAAAGAAGATCATTAAAACCAGGAAAGCAACTCGATTTCTGCTTCACTGTCCAAAATCCTGCTTGGTTTTCTTTAGTAGCAATGCATTACATGCTACTACCCAAGTGATGCTTCTCCAGATTATTCACAGTGTTAAAGGAGGAAAGCTTTAGGCCACAGGAGAAACACAAATTATTAAAACCTCCCTCTGCACAGGTAGAGAAAGAAACTGGAGAAGGGCTAGGAGAATTTTATATCAGTGCTGCATTTCTGTTTCTCAGTAGGCACTATTATATCTTCCAGTTTGCAAGGGAGCTCTAAACAGCAAAACATGTTGGAAAAGAGGTTGTTAGAGACAGTGGATTTGCTGCACTGGGCAAACTGCAGCCGTTTTTGTTGTAATTGCAGTCACAGAACTGTTCTGGTTTCCCTTTCTACTGAGATTTGGTTTGGTCATTCCACAGCATTATCGTAAAGCCTCTGGTTGTTTGGTGATGCATCAGTGCCAAGATTTGATAACTTATTTTAAAACTCTAGCTTACATGGCTGTGTGCTAGCAGCAGGATTTGATAACTCATTTCAAAGCAGCATGAAATAGTACCATCTGGCCATTAGCATTTCCAAGGCAAGTACTGTGCACTAAGCCTAGGAAAGGCTGCAGGTCACCAATGTGTTCTACTTTTGACAAATCTTCATGGGCTGTTTTTCTGAGATTGAGTTTGTACTTTTATTTCCTCCTGTGGAGGCCTACTTATTTTTCACTGATTTCCATTAAGGTAAGAAGAGCACTGATCCAGAAACAGTTCATGAATTGCATTATCCAGTTTAATTAGAGTGAACAGAAAGTTTCTCCACAGACATAAGAGTCAGCATTCAGCCTAAAATGCAACTTTGAACAGTAATGGCTGAGGCTGGCAATGAACTGAAGTCACAGCCAGTGCCAATTACTCCTTCCACTCATTATCAAGTACATTAAGAATGATGCTACAGCATGTTCTCTGTTTCAGTATTTCATAATACATAATAAACATGTCTGTTTAATTTTTTTCTTAATTCTAAACTATGTCAGAATCAGTCCAATAATGACTTTGAATTGTTTATGTTTTAAGTCAAATTCTTGTTTTGCTTTTTCTATTTCTATTGTCTTAAAAATATTTTTATATCAAGCCAATTAAACATTTGTAGTAACAAGGAGCGGATACACTGTTGTTACCTTGCTGCTGCAATAATTTTATGGACAGGACGTGAAGTTTTGAAGTTCAGTGATAAATCTGTATTTGGGTACACACCAGCTGTGTGCCAGGGGAGCTAAGGGAAAAAGAGCAGACAGAAACTCCCAGACCATGTAAGCTTAAATTCCATCAATGTAGCATGAGGATACCCTCATGCAAGAGATGAAATCTTATCAGGTGAAGGCAGATGCCATACAAGTAGTTCTCAGATTCAGGCAGTAACTACCTTGTGTCTCATTCTCGATAGAGACACATGGTTAGAGAGGACAAGGTTTGACAGAATCAGGCCATCCTGGGATATGTCATAGCTCAGTTTCACCATATTGATACTATATTGTCATAAAATTCAAAATAAAAATATCAAGAGATTCAAAATACCCTAGGGAACTAGTCTTTACAGCTTGAAATGGTGGGAAAACTGCTGTATGGTTAGAGGGTATGAGGGTATGGCCAAGGACAACTTAGCCTCAACAGATCACACCTAGATTATTGGGTCACATACTGCACTAACTGGTGAATTAGACCTAGCATTTACTAAGCTTTGGTTTTTTACACATAATGCCTACAGAACCCATAAATCATACTTTTGGATTTGCTGCTAAAGTCTGTGTCTTTCCTTTGTAAAATGGAATCCTTGTTTCACAGAATGGAATGAAATATCAAAAAGTCAGCATGTACAGTGGGACATAGAAACTAAATGCTTCTCAACACAAGAGAGAATTTCTGACAGTTTGCTCCTCAACAAGGAGGACTAAAACAAGCATAGTTGTAACTTTGGTACACTAGTGAGCTAAAACCCCCTCACCTTTGCCAATACAGGTTTTACTGTGGCCACTTCCGGCTTTAGAGTATGCTTGTTTGGGCTGTCTCTTTCACCTGAGAATTGAGCTGGAAACTTTTCTAGTCAGTAATCACATATGATAAACACATCAAAAGTACTGAGAGCCCTATGTTACATTTACTTACTATACTGTGTAAGTAAAGACAAAAAAGTATGCATGATTCTGTGGATTAATGACATGAAATGTACTTTCTCCCAGCAGGCATTGCACAGAGAGTTCAGCGTGAGCTGACCACCTGCATTATGGACTCCCACATAGATTGTGCATCCCCCCTAAAGTTCTTTTCTGCAGCAGATGCAGTCAGTGTTTGAATTGTCAAATACAAAGTTACTCCAGCTACAGTCAGAGTACACAGGAGGACAGGAGAGGTCAGGGCCAGGATAAAAATGGAGTTGCTAGTGAATAGGTTGCTTTACATTATTTCCATTGGTAAACATTAAACATGTAATTTTAAAATAGTATTGGCACAGCTTAAAAGGCTAGACTTGAATCCAGCACTCCAGTCTCCTTTGTTACACAAATCTGACCAGTGAAGTTAGTGACAGCAGCGGGGTAACATCCTTCTGCATGGAAAGAATCCATGGCTGGAAAGGAGGTGGCACAAACAAACCTCTACACAGTTAGCATTATTTTTCTGACTGAAATGCAATGCTGGTGCCTCTGTCCTGTTCCAGGACAATATACTGCAGGCAAAGCTAGCTGACATATCTGCTGATCTGCTACCTCCAGCATGTGTGGTCCAGGATCAGGATAGGAGCTCCTTAGAAAAATACATGCCATGCTGCCACCATGGCCAAGGAGCATGAAACTGGGCAGGAGGTGGAAAAGTGAGTCTGTACTAAATGACTGAGACCTAGCAGGCATGAGAAATGAAATCAAAGTAAACTGAAGTAAAATGGATGGATTAAAAAGAAAATTGACAGTTTTTCTTAGTACACAGTCTGTGTAGAAATTAAAAAATCGTAAGGTCATGAGGTATTTATTATGTCACATTAGAAGACCATTCTTGTCTCTTTTACAGCAACTCGTCATAGTTTCGTTCTTAAAAAAAAAACCCCACCACATTTTTATCTTTTCAAATAGAAGTTGCTCACATGCATGATATACACTGTGTGCTTAGTTTTCATGTAGTGTTTTTGCTGGTGAGAGTGTTTTCTTTTACTTCGATAACACTTTCTTAATTTGGAAATAAATCTAGCTTTAAATATTTTCAAACAGAAAAATACAGTTCATTTACATGATTGTTCTCCCTAAGAATCATGTAATATACACTGAGAATCTGCTGTGGGGGAAAACTATTTTCTCTTTTCCTTTATGCACTATAATATAGGAGTTTCTGCAGCAATAATTTAAAATCCCTAAAAGTGGCTAACAAAATCCTCTATTACTACAGTTCTGGGAAAGAGGCCTTTAAATGCATAGTTTCTGAAATGTATGGACTTAGGAAGTGTTAAAAAAGGTGGCACTGAACTCTTTGAATTAGGAGAAGCAGTATTAAAAAATATTACACATGAATTCTGCATGTGGGTTTTTGTTGTTGTTGGGGGTTTTTTTGGTCGCTAAATGCTCCTAAGATACACTTCTTTTCTTAGATATGGTGAGATTCTCATAAGCAAAAAGCTCTCCAAAACTATCCAGTCTTTGCTGTCACAAATACATCCTTGTTTTACTTATTCAATTGACATTTCTATTTCTCCTAGCACTGGACATCTAGAGGCAGTGTAAATAAAGCAGATATTTAAGCACAAGTAGGTCTGAGAGGCCTGTGTGCCTGGCTAAGATGCACATACTGCTGCTGAATGCAATGCAGTAATACTTTTAGTGGTTAAGAGGTACCTTATGGTCTGCAACTAGAGCATGGTGGTTACGTGCTCAAGGTTAATCAATAATCGCAGTTAGGTGAAGAAGTTGTTACCACAGAATCAGACAAGCAGGAGCTTTTGATTTTCATTTGCCTCCTTTTATCACATGCGGCACGGTCTCTTTCTCAGTCACTTGAGCACTTTTAACAAGTAACATCCCTTCTATTCTAGACACAAGACATGTTGGTGTTAAAAAAGTATCTTTTGCTCTCTTCCTATGCCACATAATAGTTTTCAAGGATTTGTGTGTTTTCAGTAAGTATTTAAGTTTGTTTAGTAACAAAGTATCTCTAGGGAGAGGGAGCTATTTTTGTTTGATGATGTACAGGTAGATAGAAAAAAGAGCAACTACTCTTGGCAATGTCATTAGGTAGTTGTCTGAATTCCAGGTAAAATTATTTTCTTTACCCTGATGGTCCCATGAATAACAAGAATTAGGTGTTCATATCGAATTCAGCACGTAGTTGAATGGAAAATGTATCTACTGTTCAAACTAGCATTGTACGTGTACCTAAACCTAGTATTTTTCTCAACTCTTCATTTTCTGCACTCCGTCATCATTGGTTCCTTTGTTGAGGTACTAAAGGCTGTCTCTGGCTTGATATCGTGCATAGATAAGTACCTTCTCTCAAAGGAAATGACACTAGTATTGTGATGGCATTCCTTGACAAAAAACCACCTTTGTCATTTTCTAGTTATATATAAACAATTTTATAAATTTCTTGTATTTATTTTTCTCCAAAATGCTTTCTCAGGCATGTCCAAATTTATTTCCGCTTAATAATATTTCTACCTAATAATAAGCTGGCTTATTTTCCTACCAGAAAAACCTGGTACAGTATGACATACTAATAAGCGCAGCTGTTTGTACCTCTCTTACATACAGCCTTTTTACATAAGTGTTAAAGAATATACTTTTGAATACTCTGTTAGAAAAATAGCACTTGCAACATAGCAGTTCAAGTATGCACAGTTTTGTAAGAACCAGCTAGTGTATTTTTCTTACAAAAATACTAAAAGTTTTATAAGAGAATCTCAGGACACAGAAAACTTTAAAATGAAACAATAAAAGCCCCTTTGTCATATTCCTCTGTGAATTGCAAGTATACTGCACATACAGCAGAACTGGCCATTGTGAATTCACATGTCATTTGAAAAACCATTCTAACAGCAGTTATTAAAAACATCTCTGAAATACTGTCTTGAAAAGCTGAAGACCAAAGTTCATGTCCCTGAAATGTATGAAAGGAAGAATAGACAGATTAGGTATCTCTAATTGTGCTGTGGCTGCAGGGTTGTAGCTGGAAGGCCTGGAAATGAAGCTGAAAAACTCTTTATTTTTTTTCCCAAAAATATCCACCATTGGAAAGCCAATATATAATAACTGATTACCAAATAGTTTTCCCACCTTTAGTATAATTGTTTCATGAGCTGAAATACACCATGTAATCATCACACATACTCAAGACTGCCTCACAAAACTACTGTAGTAACTGACTGTTTCATTCTGGACAGTATGTTGAAGACTGTCAAAAATGCCTTCTCTTTACCAGACTTCCCAGTCAGGGTCTAATGTGTCAGGAAAACATCAGTGATAAAACAGATTCTAAGTGGGAAAATGCCTGACTGAATTTTAAATTCTATTCATTGCCAGTGAGAAACCCATAGAATCTCATTCAACAGTAATGGGCACTGGGCCTAGAGGGAAAGTAAAGATAAAAAAGAATTAACTTGTCTGTGTCTAGTCAAGGACAGAAAATTATTTTTTTCTTACATTAATTCTACTGTACACAGTGCATATGGCAAGTATGATGGAAACTGAAGGAAAAATAATATTAGTTTGCATAACATCTTCTAAATATAGAAAAGAGTGAAATGCTGTTTTATCTAATTGTTCAGGACACTGCTAAAAGATGATGATTAGCCAGTGCAGTGTGGTGAGAGCAATACAAAGTAGGTTAATCATCAGAAGCTCTTGCAAGCCATATTAGCCTCCAGTTAGTCTTTTCCCTAAGGTATAAACATAATTTGAATTTCAAAAAAGAGCTTAACAGAACATAGTCCTTTCTTTTCTGTTAAATAAGATCTGGACCATAAAGAAATCAACTTTACCTTTTCTAAATTTCTTTTAATCATCTGATCTGAGTGAGCAAGTAGCCTAAAATTGGGTAGTGTGAATATTCCCATGAGCTCCAGAGAAGATGATGGTAAAGCTCCCACCAACTTTTGAGTCCTTGGTCCAAGATAATAAGTACTTTGAAATTCTCCTGCAGATAGATCATCTCTGCTAAATGAGAAAGCTTTTATGCTGTGCTGTGTTATATGTATATGCTTTCCGTTCTGTGGGGATATAAATCCATACTACATCAGTGAAGTCAGAGTAGCTAATTTATATGACCTGGGCATTTGACACAAAAAATAACTACCAAATGATTTTCCAAATGTAATAGTCATTGAGATGTAAAGCAAACCTAAGAGGAAAAAAACCCCATAATTCAACCCATGACTGTGTGTATGGAAAAGCATCATGTTTTTATTATTTTTCTTTTAACTTCTAGATTTTAAACATTCTAAACCTCAGGTTTTTCCTCTCACAATTGTTAATAAAATTTATTATTGTAGGACTGAAGAGCTGAAGTTTAGTAAGGAATAATAGACTACATTAAATTTATTTGATCTTAGTCCAGCCATCAGGGATATTCATAACAATGAGAATTTTACCTTAAAAATACTGAGCTCTGGCATTTTATTTGTAGAATGGGTGAATATTCTCTCTCAACTCCCCTTCCCCAATACTCTTTGCATTTAAAAACATCTGCCTTGCTGAGAATATTACATAATTCAGATGGAAATAAAAAAGAGCCTATTTATTTAAAAAATGTGTATTATTGTAGTTGTTTGTAAGCCCAGCATGATTTTTATTAGTTTTCATGGCTTCAATAACTATCGGTTTTGTAAATTTTTAGTAGTAAAGAAGATATTGAACTCACATGAGCTTCTTGAGCCAAAATATTTGTTTTGCAGCTTCTGTTCCTCAAAGTCATACTCAACAAAAATGACAAAAAATCTAATCACAATTGAACAAAAAGTCTCATTATTATTCTACTACTGAAACAAAGTTGCTCAGAAAAATAAAAGTTAAGAAAATCCACATTTTTATGCTTGCCTATTAAATTCCTTCATCAAAACAATTAAGTTTAGGTAGTAATTCAGAGGGCTTTTGATCTACTAACTGGAGTTCTTGCTAATGAAAATCAAACATAAAGAAGTTTTACTTAGCTGTTGAAGCTTCTGGATGTGGAGATTAAAGGACTGGGCAGTTTAGCAGTATAAAAATGATGCTAGAAAGAGAATTGTATACATAGTGAAGGTAGCATTAGAGATTTTCAGGAGGATTTGGGGGGAAAAGGTAGGGCAGAAAAATTCTGATAGGAAAACACCTGTACCTCACAAAGATGAGCACACCACCTATACAAATTAATGTTACTTGCTTTAGAGTGCATTTAAGGCACAGAGATTAACTAATTGGAATTCCTACCAGCAACTAAATTAGTAATAGATACTGGTATTTCTCAAATACTGGGCAATAATTAATATAAGATAATAAAAGACAAAGAAATCAAGTAAGGGTGTTTTTAAAAGTATGTCAGCGTAATGAATTAAAAATAAGAATACCCTCTTAACAGAAATATCAAATTATACATTTGACAGAGTTTTGCAGCTGTATGCTGTTCACATAAACAATATGCAGGGCGAAAAGAAAATATACACTACACAGTAATTAGCAGATTAATTAAATACAATAAGAACTGTATTAAAGCCCATGACTAACAAGAAATTTCCCAGCTCAAGCAGCCAATGAATATGATCAGTTTTCACATCAAACTACAGTATTTCTGGGGCACAGATTAGCATCAGGATGAAATCAATAGTGCTACAATGGTAAAAGAGGCATAGAACCAGGACCCCTTTTTATACAAAGGATTACGAAAGGAGTAAAAAAATCATGGAAAAGTATAAGCATATGTAATTGTTTAATTGAGCTAAAAGAGGTTTAAAGGATTAAGAATAACTACTTGTTTCAATCAAGAAAGCATCAGATGTTATTTACTCTTTCATTTGGAAACTGGAGACCAGTTGTTTGGATGTCAGCTTTAGAAAAAATCATTGTATGATAGTTAAAATGCCCACTGGAAAAGCATAGTTCAATTAAGCATAGTCTGCACAGATCAGTCAGAGAAGGTCATACTTTAGTGACGCGCAGGAGTACTGTGAAGATGTTATTGCCATGACTGATGAGAGGAATTCAGTAGATTTATGATACCCTGATTTGACAATGCCCTGCCCTCAGAAATTAATGTATATAGGACAGTGTTAGGACATAAGGGGTAACTGAAACTGCTAGTTAAAAATAAGAGGTGGAAAAAATAGATTTAAAAGCTTGTTTTTTCAAGTTGTCATGGAAAGAATTATGTCGGCCTAAATAGAATGTCTAGTACACCCCTATTATTTGGTATAGGACAAGGATACTGATTCTTTCCTTTTAAATTGCAAATTAATTTCAAGGTTATCATATTATCTAGATGAATCAGTAGATGACAAAGTTTAGTCTATGCAAAAATAAACCCATATAAAGGATATAGCATGCATATACCTTGCATAAGTAGTGCCATTCAGAAATAAGGTGTGAAAAATCCCTGAGCAGTGCCCTTTTGTGCATTGCTAAGGAGAATATCATATATTACCCAAATTTTGAAACACAATGCAAATTACCAGCTGGGCAACCAGTCCTAACAGGAAAATAATACAACTTTGTGCCATGCCAAAACATGAGGTCTTTACCAAGCCTTTGTTTGGACAAATCCGTTGCGTATACCTACATTCAGCAGCTTTTTCAATGCCTACCTGGAAGATGCAGCAGTGTAAAATTATGTTCCATAAATTCTGTCAGTGCCTCCTATTGAACAAAAAGCTTCCTATACAAATATTAAGCTATCCAATACAACTTAGAAGAGCAGACCTAGAACAGAATAGATACAAGTTTTTGGTTATCACAGGGAAGGTGTCAACTTCTGTGAAATGCAGCAAATTTTCAGCGTAATTGCTGAAGACCTCTATCAGATCCACATTTGAAGTTCTTTTAAGATTTCCCTGTAACTGAAACTTGTGTTATCACTGAAGTATTTAAGTTACATTAAAAAGAAAATTTACTTTTTCCTAGATGAGATTTGAGACAGTATAAAGTAATCAGAATTATGAAAAATAGTGTAAAAGACCAAGTAAAACTGAGTCAAAATTCTCATTCTGAGAATCAGAAGTTATGGGTGCAAGAGATAAGCCTGATGGGCCAGTATCACAAGATTCTTACAATGAATTAAAACCTTCTTTTTTTTTTTCCTGAACTTTTATTTCCCCTTGATCTGACCCAAAGGGAATTTTTTTCCCTACCTTTCTGAAAAGCATTTTCTAGAAGGGAGACAGTCTGCCTCTTCTGGTTCATTTCTTAAAAGATGCTGTGGTCCTTGGAGCTTTCAGCCCTGCTGTAGGTACTGTACGCACCGAGGGATCCTTCCCCAGTGAACTCAAGACTTCAGACCCTAACATGCTTTACTCTGCTTCACTGCATGTAATGTATAAACACTAGTCAGTACCCTGAATGCTATATGTTTCTGAAAACTGAGATTTACAGATGGTAAAGAAACTGATCTGGCTTGGTTAGTGAGACAGTCTTGTAGAAGCTAAACTAGCACAGATGGAGTGACACCCCATCTGATTATTTCTGAGCAATGGGAAAGATGTAGTTCAGGTGTGGACAATCACTCCAGCTCATTATTATTTTAACCAAGCCATTTTTATGTAAAGGTTTTAAAACAGAAGCAAGTTACCATGGAAACTGATTGAAGCAGAGACTTACTGTAAATTCTTTTCTAGACAAGGATAACAGGACTGACAGGTGGGCTGTAAAAGGAATATGAGTGCAATATAGAGTTAGGCATGATAGTCTGTTTTCTCTTCCTAAAAGTGTGTCGTTACATCCCTGTTTTATCTCTACTATTTTCTACAGTGATATACGGAACATATTTTAAAAGAAGCTCCACCCAAATGAACATTTTATTTTGTCATAATCTTTTTTGCAAGGGGATGTACATGCTCTAGGGAAAAGAGCTGAAGGGCAGGGCACTCCACTTACTTTCCCAAATTATTATGTCTTGCCAGAATCATCAGGGAGGAAGAGCCATCATTCAGGAGACACATTTGCATGAAGTGCCCTTTGCTGCCAATGTTTATATTTTGCCTCTGAAAAATGCTCTAGGTACATTCACACCATAGCACAGTGCTCTTCTTGTATGATATGAAAGAAGGTAGCCAGGGAATAAAGTCTTTTTAGTGAAGAAATACCCCATTTCCCTTTGTCAAAAATTTGGAAAATATACCTATTTGCTGCAATCCTATTCAAAGTCAAAATGATTTCACTCTGTAAATATCTTTCTTAGTCTGATGGATGTTGGTGAGAATAACAGAGATTAGAGTACACAGCCCCCAAAATACAGTGCCAGAGATGTAAGAAGGGAAATTGGCAGAGAATGAACAACACCAGAGCATGCACCTTTTCCACTTGGAATAGTTAGCTGTCAGCACTGGAAAACATTTCAGCATATGAATATGCAGGATTTTTTTTACATCTGTGCCGGATGTTTCTACCTGCTGTGCTTAATTTCAGAATCTTGTGTTATCATTAGAGAAAAATAGTTCTCTTTTCCAGTATAATTTTCTACCAAAAGGAAGGCGGGAGAATGGTGGGGGGGATCCTTACTTGAACTCATCCTGATACTTTTCTAGCCTGAAGTTTCTGCTTCTTGGTTCCAGCTCCCAGCTGGAGCTGTGTTTGTACATGCCCTCCTGACATAAGCCATAAAGCAGTTTTCCTCTGGATTTTAAGAGGTTTGCTTGTCATCAACAATCATAGTTGGTCCCAGTGCACTAGAATCACAATAGGTAGTCACCTTTTCCAGCATGTTTGCCTTACAGCTAAAGGTAATGGCAACAGCTGGTTTTGTTGACAAAAGTAAATATACTTCTCACCTTCAGTCTCTGCCTTCCTCAGCAATGTGGGGGTGGGCACATGACAGATGGTTCTTGCTAGCTAATCACAGAAAACATGGTGTTTGGTGTATGGCATGAATTTCCAGGCAAATAGAATGCTTTTCATTTAATATCCTCCCTGTGAAAAGCTGGACACGCTCATAGAATGTGATGTGCTCTAAGGAAACACATACTGCACGTTAAAGTATATAAAGACGTGACCAGTCACAGAAATCTGCAATAAATGGTGCACAACCTAACTGTTACTTGTCATAATTTTAATGACTGTGCTTATTATATGTAAAACTTTTTGGCAGTGAGACAAAGAGAAACATGGGATCAAATTCTGCTGGTTTTAGCCTAAGTTCATCTTGGATTCAAGGCTCTGTCCACCATACTGTGTTTGTGTGTCTGAGCCACTGAAGGCTGCCAGTCCAGGCTCAGTGGCAGGCAGGCTTCTGCAGAGGCTTGTGCAGTTCTTGAGACTGAAAACTCAAGATCTCCATGCATTAAAGGGTAGAACCATTTTCATCATTTAAAAGAAGCCATTTTAAGTATTTCTATGCTTTTTGTCTTCATTCTGACATAAATCCTACTACAAAAGGGCTAGCAAATAGGGCTGTTATCTTTCTCAAACAAACAAATTCCCCAGGAATGTAGAAATCATCTTAAAGATAATGGCTTTAATTTTAGAAAATATGTCCCAAGAGTCTACAGTTGAGTTCAGTTAAAATTCATTAGTACCATTATACATTCCCAAATTCTGATTGTTTTTCATACCTGCTTGTATGACAAAACTATGTCATTTCAAATAATCATGATCAAATTCCCCATACAGGCATTTATAACTATAATAGACTTAATTAAGGAAGTCAGAGGATTAGAAATGAGAATGTTGGGAATAGCTAAGTTCATAAAAGAGGACAATATAGTTTTTATTTACAAGCTCATGCCTAAAGACATGATTGTTCAAAAGCGAAGGTGGGAAAAAGAGGCACAAGAGATGGAGGAGGGATTGTTAAGAGTTGGGGAAAAGCCAGGAAATAGGTTCTGGAAGTAAAAAAAAAAAACAACCAAACAACAAAAAAAATACCGAACAACCCACCAAAGGTGATGAAAGAGAAAAGGAAACAGACAAACCTCCTTTAGATTGCAGTTCAGAAATCTGCCATTTACAGTATAGGGAAATTTCTTGCAAGCCTGATCAGAATTCTGTGAAAATCACTGAACACCACAGTGTCTCTGATAGATACCTTGTTATAAACTTCAAGATCAGCTCTAAAAGAAAACACATAAATGCTGCAACTAGTTTGTGGCACTTCTAAACATGGCTGGTCACTCTGAAGGTTTTGCTTGGGTTTGTAGATGACAACATGCCAAACACTGGTAGTTTCTGTCTCTCATAAGCCCATGTTTTGTGTTTTAAGACACATTATTTCTATGTGTTTTGTATTGCCACATTCTTTTCAGAAAAAAAAAATAATTACATGAATGGATTATGTGCATGGATTTAAGTGGTTAGCAATATAAAAATAAGGCTGTAAACTTATTACGTCAGAGCTTGACCCCACGTCTCTTGTTCTCTCTCTGTTTTCAATGAAGACAAAAAAAAAGAGTAATAAAAACAAATGTTTTTTGTTTACCCATCTGTAACTCTCAGGTATTTGTCAATGCAGGTTTATCAATATACAGTCCGCACTGGTTTCATATGTGACAAGGAGGCAAGAAAACAGTGGAGAATGGCAGTAGAGATGATGCAGATAATCAAGAAAGAAAAATTAAGGACAAAAAGTTTCTAAAATATCAGGTAAGGAATTCAGGTGATTCTGTATAAAGTGTGAAATGTGTAAGGAATCATATAGAATAGCTTATGCTTATCTTGCCCCTCCTACTGTGTCTGAGAATTACTGCTTTATGTGTCTATGAGCATATATAAGCACACACACGTACCCTACTCCCACCCACTCACAAATAAATCTCCTTTTTGAGCAAAATTGCCATTACCCTCAGTGCAAATATTTACTATACTGGTATTTGACATATCTTTGAATTAAATCCATTTTCTGTATTTCATTTTGTTTAAATAAAAGATTGTACTATTTCCGACAGAAAACCAAACAAGCAATACTTTTCCAAAGGAGCGAAAGAGAGTTGTGCTATGTGGTTTACTGTTCTTTCTCAACAAATCAGTTCTAAGTTCTCAAATCTGACATTATCGTAGCCTGGTGCTGATCTCTTGGGGCATTACATGTGCACTGCAGAAAAGTATCATGTGTTACGACCTACCTCTTCCTTCTTAGATTGGTGACAGGTGCAGAGGTCATTTGGAGCTTCAGCACACTTCTATTTCCTAAGCCTGGGTAGAGAAGAGTAAAAATATATTTACTAAAGAGCAAATCTGGAAGAACAGCGAGCAACAATTCATCCTTTGCTGCTCTCCTCTGCTGCTTTGGTGAAAAGTTGCTGTACCACTTGTAGTGACATAGTGAGAGCAGAAAATGCAGTGGAGACTCTATGTTCCCTACAGCCTAAAACAAGCTGAGAAGATAAGCTAACTGTATGTTACATGATGCAATTGCTCACGACAGAAACATTTCCTTAATTTCTTAGGTAGACTTACTTCTAGAATAGATTGAATTATATTTTTGCCACAAGCATAAGATGGAAAGAAACACTCTTACTTAGACATTGCATATCCATCATTTGCTTGTCTGTCTGCTTAATACTTGCCTCTCCTTCCACTCATAAAACTAAAGCTAATGCGAGATGCTCGTATACCAGCACACGTCAACTGGTAAGAAATGCAGGGTTTCTCATTCCTATGTAATATCAGGTTATCACATCCATTTTGTACATATACAAATGAAAATCCCCCTTAGAATTTAGCTTTGTAGGCAAACGTTTGTAGAACCCATCTACAAAATGCCTACGTTATGCTTATTTTTAACTTTCATGGAACAGTATCTAATGTTTCCACTCAGCATAGTTCAGATGATTGACTCCAAACCTGTGGAAATCCACTACTGAATTAACACATTCTATGAATCCCCAGGAACAATGCAGACATTAAAAACAAACAAACAACAATCCCCAGTCAAGCCTTGCAAACTACATGAAACTCATTATTACTGTTACATTGTATCAATTATATGTTGCACAAGTCATGATAATGCAATATTGTGTTTATGCTAACTTTGTGAAGTTTGGTAAGCTTAGCACATTGAGACATTCTGCCTGTTCCTTTGTAGGTTGTTGATTCTTGCAAAATGACAGCTGCTGCATTTATGTTAAAAAAAGGCTCAGAATATCAGCAAGGATGCCTCTAATGGAAGCAGCAGAATAATACAGCTAGAGTTTCTCTAGGACATGCCATATTCATCAGTTACAAACTTGGGAATGTCATTTTGTCAAAGCTGCATGATAAAAGATGCTGTGTGGTATACAGCTGACTCTATTTGCCATATGGCATGTTATTATTTTGTGTTACCTTGGGGAGTGCTCTAGAAGCGAAAGAATAGAACACACTCAAGGCATATAGAATAATAAACACAAATTGTATAGTTTTTAATTATAGCAATAAGGTCTGTAACTAAAATGGAGATGGAACTAAATATAAGAGTTGAATGTGTGCTATACCACTCTCCAGCTACTGAAAAGCAATAAACTCCTATCAGGAATATTTAAAGAGAAGGAAATTGCCAGCCAGTATATATAAAACCCTCAAAGCAGGTTGACTCAAAAGTCAGCAAATGCTATGTGCAGTACTACACACATTACCATAATATGGGTTTACATCAAAACCACAGTTTTACATGGGGTAGGCTGGAAAAAATTTTTAAATCAGTAATCTCTAAAAATGAAAATACATATGTACAGCTGTAATAAAACCGTCAAACGAATAATTAGAACAATAAAGTGGGGGGACTATTTGCTAAAATCAATTAAAGAATTCTAAATTACTTGCGTCAATTTGATATAGAATAAGTGAGCCATTGACAGGGACTAAGAAATCTCAAAGCAAGCAACATCTCCAAATTTACAAAAGCTTTACTTTTACAATACATCAGAATTGACAAGCATATTGTTATTAATACGGCCAGAACTTAGCCAAGATTTAAGGAAAGTAGGTGCAATGAAAAAATACTCTTTCATTGTGGCAATATTTGGCTGCACATTCAATTCTTCCCATGCCAGCGAACAGCTTCACCCGTCCCACCCTGCAGTGCCATCTTTGGAGGTGTAGCCTAACTCTTAAGCAAAGCCCAGCCAAAGTTAAATCATTCTTTGGGAGCTATTATTCAGTCACAACTTAAATTTTAAATGACAAATTTTGTGATACCCAGTGATGGAAATGTACAGGCTTGCTGGTTTTGGGAATAGCTTGGCTCTAAGCTCCTCAGTCCATTAGATGAGGCATTTCATGATCTGTTACGGGAACAGAATATTTTAAAATTATTCGTACTAATTGTGTAGTACTTCAGATGACATCTTCAAAACTATCGTCTACTCAAGTGTTCAGTTTGAGCAGCCAAAAAGTAGAAGATCATTCCCTTTAGCCAGATCTTCAGCAGAAATAAATCAGAGAAAGTCCAGTAAATCTCAGTATTTCCTATTAGTGGTTATGGATTTTACTTCTCTGTTCATTTTTGCCCACTATTAGGATGATAATTTCTTTTTTTTTCTTTTTCTGTAAGACATCCAAGTGACTCAATGTCATTTAAAGACAGCAGAACCTAACAGTAAAATGAGAAGAGGATCACAGCTGTATGACGCTTCCAAGCTTCACCCTCCTTGCACTCACTACCCAAACCCACTGGGTTCAGTTTGCCAGTCTCAAGGTTTGACAGTGCACTAGTTTACATTTGTAAATACTTGCAGCTCAGTGATGGCAGAACGCGCCAAACTGTTGTGCAATTGCAAATTACTGCATCCGTTTTCATTTCTCAGCTAATGTTAATACTAACTCATGACTTGTTTTCCACTTTTATTATCAAAATCTATGAAGATTTCACACATTTCAGCTTAAATGCCACTCATGCTTATTCCACACGTAACATTCTCTTCAAGCCATAAAAAAGGCTGATGCAAAATTACTGATATCACTAGATGAGAGTTATTATTTAATGAGGGATAAGAAGTAGGAGAGAGGGAAAAGTAGGATGGGGTGGGGGAAGTCAGCTCTCGCTATCATACTCAAGGGTATCCTTCACTTTTAAGTTAGCAGGAATCTTGAATATGTGGTAACTGACAGCTCAAGTTTAAAGACTCTATGTTGTAAACATACCTGCTGAATTAGCAAACATTTGTCTATTATTATCTTCTTTAAAGGAAAGGTATTATTAGGGTAATATTTTGTATACTTTTTTTTCCTTCTGAGAATGTATTTAGTTCCATACTGATGAAAGATAAGTAGCATCAGACAGAACTAGTGTTTACCTTATCCTAATAAATCAAGAATTTACAACTAAATTTTTAATACTTGGATTTCTGTTATTCTGATTAACTCTGTTACCTCAACAACAAACACAAATGAATGCACCATTGCATGATAAATTTTAAGTGGAGCATTGTAATGGAAAAATAACCTTTTTAAATACTTAGTGATTTCTTATGAAAATATAAAAATGTTAAATTAAATGCCAGGAATGGATTTTCAGCATCAGTTCTTCAACCTCAAATCTTATTGTAACACGGTAATTATTACTATTCTTTTTTAATAAATTTATATACTAATCAAGTCGTACATCGAACAACTCAGGAAAACATCAAGAAAATAATAAATGGAAGGGCTTAAGAGTTGAATTTGAGGAAAGAATTGTGTTCCAAAGTTTTCTCGTGACAGACAAAGGCTTTTTTCTGCTAGTTCAATTCATTTACGCAGTTGTTGGGGTTTTTTTAATTCATTGATCATGACAGTACTATAGTATAATATTGATTACATTAGATATGCACACATTTAAAAGTCTTCAATTAGTTTAAGAAAATGCAGATAGGCCAAAAATTTGCTATGCTTCAGAGAAAGAATGTTCAATTACATTTAGCAGGAAAATCACCAGTAAAGTACTTTTATCTAACCACAGTTTTTAAGTAACCAAAGGGTGAATGGCGACAGTAGCTTAAGAGAATCCTTAGAAAGAACAGAATCTCAAAGGCATGACTTACTCAAGTTGTACATTGGGCATGATAGAACCATATTGTCAGCTACGCACCCCAGTTTTAGTGAAATTGCAGTATTTAAAAATTTGGAGCACTGGTTACATAAACTGAAAATTGTTAGTATGGGCAACCTCTGACTTTCACTTCCAGAGGCACTAACATACTTAATTTTATAAATATACCTTTACTTGAAAACTTGACAAACAAGCAATTGTCCTGTGCTTTGGAGGTGCCTAGGACCTAGCTAAATACGAGTTTTGTGTCTATTTCAGGGCTTCTTTTGATACATGTTCAACTGTCATTTCTCATACATTTCTTCCATAAAGATACTCTGCTGGATATTTGCAGTATATTATAAACAGATGTTATTCCTGCTCTGCTGATTCATGTTAGGGGGCTTGTATCTTTGATGGGTTGTGAAGAGTGGATGAAACCGTAAGTGAAAAACACAGCATAGTAATGAAAACATTTAGGATTTCACTGCTTTTTCTAAATGAAGTTATTCACAGCAGATTATAGACTGGTGCTTCCACACCATTCTAAATCTAAATCTTATTATGCCATCAAAAGCTGACAGACTTTCGATGTAAATGACTAGTGAAGTCTGAATCCTTATCACCCAGCATGATCTAGTTTTGCTGTAGTCTGGAAACAACCTCAATACCATTTAAGAGTAAGCACCACAATCTGCCCTTCATGGTCCAACAGCGTGATTTGTAATACCAGAAATTTTCAAGGGTGTGGTAAGCAGATCCCATTTCGCAAGCATGGCTTTTTAACTGCAGTGCCTACACTGCATGTTTGGGCAATCGAGTCACTAATAAACTACTGAGTGATTTGCTATCATTTTGTTCCCAAAGGTTTACATGAATGTTCTTGATACACTGTATAGGTTCCAAAAAAAAAAGAGAAAACAATTATTTGAAGTAAGCAACAGAATCTTAAAAATTAACAAGATTAAAACCGTTCTGAGTGAGTTCATTTTATTTGAATGCTCAGGTACCACAGTGAAGCCTATGCCACCATTATTTACACCTCATCTCCAAGAACACTTCATCTCCTGCTCAAGCCTGCATCCTAAAAGTAACGTTAAGTGCTTTCCTGGAACAGACTAGTGAACTACATGCTCAGATGATCTCTAAAATTTCTTACTTTTAAAGCCGTGCGACTGCAGTAACATTGTGTAACAAATTATAATTTGTACATAACTGCATAGAAATAAACCTGCAAGGTATCTTAAGTCTTGTTTGAAATAGAAAAAAGTGAGAGGGTTTGGGTTTTTTTAAACTGAAAAATACAAGACTGAACATTGTGCTTAAATTGAAAATAGCCTTTTCTAATTCCTTGCTTACCTCAAAAGGACCATCTGATTTCTATGAAGTGAGTTAAAACATAAGAGCTGTAAATTCTTTTCTGCTGTTTAGAATATTATTGAATTTTTTTTGACATCACAAATGACAGTAAATGTGATTAATGGCTGCTGATAATTGGAGTTTCATTCCAGTGGTTATTGCTTGTCAGTAACAATTAATAGTTCCACAAAAACCCCATTCATTTCACAGTATTAAAGAATGATGGCTTGTGGGAATTATGCTAAACTAGAAATTTCAATTAGATTTTGAATTTTATAGTATATTGAATAACAGTTTATGGTTTTATAATAGCAGTGGTGGTTTATTGTTTTATGGTAATGACTCTCATTACATGTATGTTTATCTGGAGAATTACAATTTTTATAGTCATCATATTAAAAATAAAGTGCATGTTACCATTTCTTTAAAAGTAGAGAGTGTTTCGGTCTTTATCAGTAATGATGACTTTGATTGTCTATTACATAGGTTTTGTTCCCAGTATTTGATAGTCAAGATGCGACGTATAAGGGATGCAAAAAAGTCTTGAGCTGATCAGTATCAAGCACCAGCTGGTATGGCATGTGGCGCAGTCACCCAGTTGCAAGTCTCTTGCCTGCAGTTGGCTGGGCTGTAGATGTAAGGCAGTAACTGTCTCATCTGATCATTTCCAGAACTACAGGAAGAGAGGAGGGGAAATCTTCAATAAAGGGAAAGATACTGATTTTGGAGACTCACTGAGAAGCATCCTCACCTTTGGCCCTTTCTCCAGCAGATAACTGCCTGCAGTCAGAATTAAAAAAAAAAGCAAAACAAACAAAAAAACAACAGGAAGGGAGAAGGAATCAAGTACTGGCATAGAGAGGCATACAGGGAAGAGAGCAAAAGTTGTGTAACAAACAGCTGATTGAAGACATCGTCTGGATCAGCACAAAATGATGTATAGAGTTTGATGTGAGAGACTGGAAAGGGCATAGTTCCTTTCTGTGACAGCATTAAACTTAATAGAGCAGATCTTTTAAGTTTCTTAACTGAGAAACAAGCAGGCTCTGAAGTTTAACATGCTTATAAGACATTGAAAATATAAGTATACTAATAAAAATTCTGGCCCTCAGGAAGTCAGTGTATTTCTAACATTGACATCTGTATTGTCAGGATCTGAGTCATAGATCATCTGATAAAGTTCAACAAAGTGAAAAAGGGAACAGTGTGGAGAAAGAGCTTTATAAAGTTAATTTCATTAGCACAGCACATGCTGATTTCACTTGCATAAGTGCTTTCGCCTAGGACTTTCATTGGCTTCAATTTTTTGTTGCAGATAACACGATTTCTGTGAGAATATTCTAAATAAATGTTTCTTCTGCTCTGTCTTTAATTTAATATGGTCTTAAATGTTACTGATAATTTGGATTACTTTCCTAACTTAATCTTACTTACACAAATTATCTAATGAATCTCCCAAATAAAGAAAATTCTAGTAATTCAATCTTGTAATAGTCTTCCAGACAATGAAACTTGTAAAACAAGGTAAGATGAGAAGCTGTCCCATGAAGCACTGTATTATTTTAGCAAACTAGGTTAAGGAAAAAGACAACAATAAAAATAACTGTGATAATTCTAACAAAATTCCAAGTCAAACCTGTAGCACACTGCAAGTTCTATTTAAGATAATAATTCTACATCCCGTAATTATCATTTCTAAGTCAATGAGAACAGGAGCAAGACCTTTATTATAATTTGATTAATTTGTGCAAGTTTACAAAAGCAGAAGATTACTGCTGGTGATAGGGGAACCTCAAAAGATGTACTTCTTTGTTTCATGGGAAAAATCATAATGCAGACGTTTGGCTGACTATACAGAGATATGTAAATCTTTTAGATTTATTTCAATCCTGGCCTTCAGATCACCTCTTCAGAAATATTTTGGTTACAGTTTCATGATACTAATATTAGTTATTTGGTGTATATTAGCATCTAACGGCCCTAATTACTATTTGTTCTTCTGAAACAGGTGCTATAGAGACCATGGTGAAACCAAGTGCGGAATAAAGATGAGAGTAAATACAAAAAGTAACTAGCTTATGAGACTCAATAAAAAAAATAATTAGCTTTGCAATTCCGAAGGTAAATTTGGGCTAAGTGTAGGTTAGGAGTTATTTTAGAACAGTTGTTTTTCTTACAATTTCTTTTCAATTTCCAAATGTTTATTTGGGAAATACACCAAAAAAGTGCTATTGAATAAATTCACAATTAGGATGCAAAACGTCATGATTAAAGAGAACAAAGTATACAGTGTGTATGTCAGGAATCTGATACCAAAGTACAACAGAGTTCAAAACCACATTTCAGTTCTGTTCTTTGATCTAATCTAATAAACCTTTAAACTTTCTGTTGTAGAACACAAATTAACGTATTGCAACACCTGTAAATCCAGTTCTAATCTCTTATTCAGACAATTATTTCCACTCCTCAGTAACTCAGGTTTGATAATGCCAACTAAAAGAGTCCCACAATATAAGTCCCTTATCCACACCAAATTTATCGGTTGGGGGTTACTTATTTTATGACTGAAGAATTTCTCTTGCAACAGAAAAATGAAGATTTGTCTTCTTTATTTTCTGAATGCTTAAACATTGAACTTTTATTCCTTTTCCCCAAAATCCACAATACTTATTCTTTCTGTGACATTCTTAATAATTTTTTTAACAGCAGTGGTAAAATACATTTTGCTGCGCAGTGTCTTGAAGCCACAATGATATTCAGCCTTCCCTGGAAGAAGGACCTTTTCACTTGCACTCTGTTTTTAATTCAGTTCAGCTACAATACAGGAAAATTGAGCAATAAACCATAAAGTCAAGAATAGGCTTCTTTTTCTATGCGTATGTAAAGATAATGTTACTTTAAGTCAGTAAAAGCAGTGGCTACTCAGGACCTGTGAAGACTAGATACTGCTATGATTCTCCAGCCAAAAATCTCAAGGTCAGTTAAATATAAGGTTTCTTAAAATGGCTGTACCCTCAATTTCTTTTGCACAGTATTACTATTATGAGTGTCCCAGTGTTATATCATATGAGGAAGTTGACCCCCCAGCACACACATATATATTTCCATATACACACACTATATATAGTCTGCTGGTGGCTGGACAGAAATCCGGATTGTTTTAATAAATGGTAATTCCTCAAATGTTGTGCTTCTTCCAAACATTCAGTGTATTTGGTAGCAGAAGTTAACTTTTCCTTGACATCCTTCTCTCATAGCATTTGAAATGTTGGATACCGAGCCATTTCAAAGACTTAGATTTTTCTGAATTATGATGCATAGGAACACGTTCTTAATTAGTTCAGATGTTTTGGGTACAAATGGCTCTTAACAGAGAAGTGTGCTTCAAAATCCATGTTGGTAATTCAGTTACTGTTTCAAAATGCAGTATTTTATAAAGCACTTAAGGGAACCCGACATTTCCTCTGAGAAAACTCCAGGGGAATGGGAAAGCCAGTACATCTGGGCAGAACAGGGAATGTTAGAATTATCCATTTTTGGGTGTAGATTCTAGCTTTTGCATGCCTTTCTAGTTCTCAAGAACCCAACAGTTCTAGTGTGCCTTGGGTGATCAGGTAATTAAAATATGCATACATTTAATACACAAAAATTTAGAAGCAGAGACCCTGCTGTTTGCTGCTTTGAAGAATAGTTTCTTTTGTTTCTTTTTTTTTTTTACTATGATACTATGAGGAGCACCTCTAAGTATTAAGAGGTATAAGCAGAAAGGAAGAACAAGCCACACAAATACTCTTCTGTTAGAATGAACTTGAGGTTGTCCAAGTATGTTTTCTAACCTCAGCTAGAACTTCTGCTGGAAAATTCTCTCACTAAAGCATTAAATACTCCATCTTTTCAGGGGATGTTGCGTACTTACTAATTGTATGTGTATGTTATGACAGTAGTGCTAGAGACTTTAATCTGATTAATAGAGGAAATAAAAAATTTAACATTTTACTGCTGCTATGTTCATGCACTTTATGACTTCATTCCTGAACTTAAGGAGAAGCAGGATTGGTTTAGTCTACACTGTTTGTTAAAAATTCTCTCTCTTCTACTCCTGCCTTCCTCACGAAAAAATAAACTCAAATAAAAGTTTGGCTACAATTTTCAATGGAAGGCTCATCAGTATTTGCTATCATTTCACAGCAAGAAAGGCCACATAATTATACTAATAAGTTTCCTACAGACTTCTACATCAGAGCATCTGTATTCACATCACTGTTGAGCTTATCAGGTGCATGGATTTCAGGCATTTACCTTCTCTGACTCTTCCTTCTTACCTTCTATAACTTACGTTTAATAAGCAGGCAAAAGCTCCTCTGAGCCTTACTAGCAGGAGATAATTGTTCCATACTCTCCACAGTTTGCTCTCCAGCACTATAACGTACATCAGTTGCTAATGGGTAATTACTTTTTGCGCTTGCAGTTCAGTCTCCTGAGAAGTGAAATTAAATTTTGTGGTTTTAGCCTAGGAGAACATGGACGCAAAACACACACACTTAAAAGTTTTTCTGAACATTAGTCAAAACGCTTCCTTGGCACATGAAACAGAGAGTTGCAGGCCTCCTGACTTTTACTCCAGGTGGCACTTGATTTGATGTTCACTGACAGCATCAGTGGCCAGAACTTTCTTTGCACATTGATGAGTATACCCTTTCCTCGCTATGAAAGACTGCTTATTCACTCCTGTGAGAGGCTGTACATACCACTATAACTGATTAAATAATTCAATAAATTACTCATTCTATCTGAATTTTGCTTACATTTGCCTGAAACTAGCAATCTTGGCAAGAGTCAACTAACCAGCCTTGGAGCGCTGTCAGTGCTGGGAATGAAACACTTGAATTCATTCATCCTGGAAAGTTAAGGAGTGCATTGTCGTTCTTTGCCCAGACTTAATTGGGCAGCTAGTATTTAAATGTGTGCACTGATGTGAACAATTGCATTTTGCCCATTTTTACTAGAAATATTACTGATCCCTCTGTGCATTGTGTAAATTATGGCCAGCTATCTTTGGAAAACATGATAAACAGAAGAACTGTTTGGAAATATTCCAGTTAAAAGGTTTTCTCAAGAAGATCTATTTTCATAAACTGTAAATATTTTCCTGCAGCATTTTGTATTTAATGAATTTTCATTGAATGAATAGGATCCCTTGTTTGGACTCCTGACAGTTTGTCCCAGCAGATCCAGAAATTTTCCATTTTTTTTTTTAGTTCTGAGCAAATACAGTGTTTTGAGAAAAATATGGATCAGTTCTTGCAAAATGGAAATCCTCTTTTCATAAGCTGTTTAAGGCATATTATTTTCTCTTTTCATATAAGGTTCTCGAAGTATCTTAGAGGATGACCTCTAAGAGGTACTTTAAGTTTTGGGAGCTGATGGTAACCACTTAGAGCCTTTATAATACTGCAGTTATGTAGTTATGTCAGCATACAACAAAAAACTACAAACAAACAAAAGAAATCCCATATGCGTTTTCAGATACAGAACTAGTGCAGCTTTCAAGAAATAATTTTTGCCAGTTTTTTGTCTGCTTTGCTAAGTTTACCTGGTAAGCCTCAGTGAGTTACAAATTGTTTTTACTAGAGAGTAGGCTTTATCGTATGATTTATATGACTATCAGTAATGATTAAAACCCAGCAGAATAAAAGGCTTTTTTTTCTCATGCTAGGTATGGAGCTTAATTAGCATTAATTTAATTCTGAGAGCAACTGTCACTTTGTCTCCCTTATTTCATAGAAGAGCTGCTGCTGAGATATTTTGCCGTCTTTTTCGTTCCTAGAGGATCCTTGACCTCCTCCTCCTTTCTTTTTCAGTACAAACAGTTTGTATGAAATATTTATATTGTTCTGAGGTTTTTAAAAAGAAAAAACAAAGCAAACAAACAAACAAAAAAACCCACCCTTTTCTATAATTCATTTGGATTTGACTTTGATGAAGGCTCTTCCTCTTCAATTCACAAGGAAACAAGCTGGCTCAAAATTTATTTCCCTTATAAAAGAAGCAAGTAAAGAGCAACTCTCAACCCTGGGGGGAAACAAACAAACAAAACCGAAGGACATTGTTGGTGGTTTGGTTTGGATTTGGTGGGGTTTTTTTCCAATTAAGAAGAGGGTATGTTTGACAGAAATAGACAAGTTCTGAATTTAATCAAGGATTTTTTTAGCCAGCAGTAATAAAAGACCTGTTTTCTAACATTTTTCCATATATTCAAAGCAAAATTCTTTATTTTCTCTAATGCTAGGTTGCAAATATCAGGAGAAGAACCACATGGTAATTTATCAGTGCCTAGAAACACCTGAGTTTGCCATATGGTTTTCCTGTAGACAGAGTTCTGAGTTTCAGCTATGCAACATTTCAGAGTGAGCTACATCAATTTACATTACAGGGCTATCTGAAATTTCCCCTCAGATAGTTTTAGTAGGACTAGGAATCCTAGACAACATACGCATAAACGTTCGGCTACTGTTTGACAGCTCAACAAGACAGACAGAATTCCTCATACATGTGCATTTCTCAGAATCACCAGCTTTAAATTAGTCATTTAAGAATAAGGTTGGCTGCATTCAGTTCTTTCAGCCTATAAACACCTGAGCTGAGCTTACTCCACTGACAGGTGGGGAAGGTGCAGTACGGTTCAACAGAATAACACATAGCTTTTTGCTGTACAATTCTCCTATCTGCTCTGCCTGGCATCCCACTTCCCTGGGGGCCCTAACACACTTGAACTGATACTGTATAGAAAAAGCATAACGTTAGGTACTAGTTGTCTTTGTTTATTTCCTCTTGGAAACAAGAATTAGAAAAGAAGCCCTTTAACACTAACTTTTTACTTTGAAAGAAGAATTTTTTTATGCTAAACATCTCCTGCAAATACTGTCAGATAAACCTATTTGTTCATATTTTTCTACTATGGCTACTTTAGAAAGAGCAGTATTCTGAAATTTTCTGCAATTATTACAGCGATTCTGCACAAGTAAGACATTCTGTAAGCTTAGAGCTTGAATGTAGATTAAGGTGATGTGATAAATTATGCAGAACACGATGAGAAATTATTAAATGGGAAAAAAGATCTGGAAACTGAGTGAATTTGTACCAAATTCTAAACATTTCCACTGACTATTATTATTTTTATTATTTAATATATGAGCCTTTGTTTCTTTTGTTTCTTTGAGAGGGAAGAAGACAGCATATATTGCTTAGATAACCTTTTATTTTACATTTAAAATTAGAGTCAGTACTCTTAAATTTTAAGACTTCATTTTATCATAGAACCATAGAATAGTTAGGGTTGCAAAGGACCTTAAGATCATGTAGTTCCAACCCCCCTGCCATAGGCAGGGACACCTTACCCTAGACCATTTTGCTCAAGGCTTTGTCCAGCCTGGCCTTGAACACTGCCAGGGATGGAGCATTTTCTAGAATATTTATAAAGATTCAGCTTCCTACATACTTCAAGTTACTGTTTATGACAATATAGCTGGCAAAGTGCCGGCTTCTTTGCTTGGACCACAGCAACCCCATGCAATCATACAGGCTTGAGGAAGAGTGGCTGGAAAGCTGACTATGTAAAAGGTCTTGTTGGTGCTGACTGAGGGAGCTGAACATGAGCCAGCTTGTGCCAAGGTGATCAAGGAGGCCAGCAGCATCCTGGCCAGTATCCGAAATAGCATAGCCAGCAGGGCAAGGGCAGTGATCCCCGCCCCATACTCAGCACTGGTGAGCCCACACCTCAAATACTGTCTTTTGTCCTGGGCCCCTCATGACAACAGAGGCATTGAGATGCTGAAGCAGGTCCAGAGAAGAGCAACACAGCTGGTGAAGGGCCTGGAGCAGAAGTCTGATGAGAAACAGCTGAGGGAACTGGGGGTATTTGGCCTGGAGTAAAGGAGGGCCAGGGAAAACCTTATTGCTTCCTACAACAACGTGCAAGGAGGTTGTAGTGAGGTCAGTGTCAGTCTCTTCTCCAAAGAAGCAATAGGATGAAATAAAATGGCTGCAAATTGCGCAAGGAGAGGTCTAGACTGGATATTAGGAAAAATGTCTTCATGGGAAAGGTTGTCAGGCATTGGAAGAGGCTACATAGGGAAGGGTGACCTGGAGGTACTTAAAACACTGTAGATGTGGTGCTTAGAGACATGGTTTAGTGGTGGACTTGGCAATGGTAGGTTAACAGTTGGACTTGATGATCTTAAAGGTCTTTTCCAACCTGGATGATTCTTTGATTCTATGATATAACTTCTGCAGTAAAAAAATGTTTTTATATTTCAAAAAGCAACCATCAGAAATACAGTGATGTCTACAGTAGGCATCTCTACTCCTATGTATTTTACTTGAAAGGTAATGGAAAAATCTAAGATTTCAAGACACAACAGTGTATTTATGTCCTAAACTGCCCTTTACTAAGAAATAAAAGCCTTCTTCAGTGACTTGGTTAGCTGTAGTTAACTAATGACTCCACATGAAATTACTATATTAATAAATTATTTGTTAAATCAGGTCAAATTACTGAAAGAAAATTCTCAAATGAGGGCTAAATACTGGGTTTCAAATGGAGATCAGTTCTCTTTTACTATCTGTGTTACGGTGTTCAGGTGCTATGTATGTAGGTTTTTCCTGGTTCAAAAAAAATAATCTTCAAAGCTCTGTGTTTCATTAATTCCTTATTGTGCTCTATTCTGCTGTATAGTTTACTTACAAGTTAAATACAAGAAATCCAAAGTTGTTCATGAGCTCTGCAATAAAATAGTGCTGGGTTGGGTTTTTTTGTATGAGCCAACAATTTTCAAGTCAATAGGGCCATTATAAAACATATTTTAACACTCCTGTAGATTAATAACATGTTAGCAGAAAAAGACATGTTAAGCTTGGCTCAGTTATCCTTCCATCCCAATTATACTGTGACATTAAATCTTGTGACATTTAATAAGAAAGGCCATTTCACCCATGGCTGCCTCAACTGCTGACGATTTATGCAACAGTATTCCCTCCTAAGAAACTATTCTAAAAGAAGAAGGTTTTCTCACATGCTGATACATCTAACTGCCCATGTAAATTAAATAAAATGCAGCAAAATATATAAAATTGTTCATCTTACAATTACGTGGTGCCTTTGACTACAGAAAGAGGAATTAACTAGGCTGGCTGTTGTGGCTTAACTCCAGCCGGCAACTAAGTACCACACAGCTGCTTGCTCACTCCCCTAACCCCAATGGGATGGAAAGGAGAACTGGAAAAAGGTAAAACCTGTAGGTTGACATCAGAACCGTTTAATAACTTAAAGTAAAATATAATAATAACAACAATAATAGTAATGGAGAGATAAAGAGAGGCGTAAACCACAAGAAACACAAGTGATGCACAATACAGTTGCTCACCACTTGTTGTCCAATATCCAGCTGATCCCCAAGCAGCCTCTCCCAACCAACTCTTCTCAGTTTATGTACTGAGCATGATGTCCTGCAGAATCCACTGTCCTGTGGAATATCCACTGGATCTGCTCCAGCAAGTCCAGAGGAGGGCCACAAAGATGCTCAGAGGGCTGGAGCACCTCTCCTATGAAGACAGGCTGAAAGAGTGGGGCTTGTTCAGTCTGGAGAAGAGAAGGCTGAGTGGAGACCTAATAGCAGCCTCCCAGTGCCTAAAGAGGCCTATAAGAAATCTGGAGAGGGACATTTTAGAAGGGCATGAAATGATAGGAGAAAGGGGAATGGCTTTAAGCTGAAAGAGGGTAGATTTACCCTCTTAACTCATATCTAGATACCTCATCTCTTGCCTAATATCTATTTACCTAATATCTAGATTAGATATTAGGAAAAAATTCTTCATTATGAGGGTGGTGAGACACTGGAATAGTTTGTCCAGGGAAATTGCGGCTGCCCTATCGCTGGAAGTGTTTAAGACCAGGTTGGTTGGGGCTTTGAGCAATGTGTTCTTAGTGGAAGTTGTCCTGCCCCTGGCAGGAGGGTTGGAACTAGATGGCTAACTTTAAGGTCCCTTCCAACCCAAATCATTCTGTGATTCTATGATCCCTTGGGATCATAGTTTGGATCAGGTGTCCTGGCAGTGCTCTGTCCTGGCTTCTTGTGCGCCTCCTCGCTGGCAGAGCATGAGAGACTGAAAAGTCCTTGACTTAGGATAAGCACGACTGGCAACAACTAAAACGTTGGTGTGTTATCAGCATTATTCTCAGACTAGTGCCAAGCACTGCACTGGGAAGAAAATCAACTCTATCCCAGCCAAAACCAGGCCACTGACATAAATTCTTTTTGCCACTGCTGTAGTATTCATGGACTAAAATAAGAACGATCCAGGGTAAAAAATAACAAAGTATTTGCATGTAGCTATCTCTCATTTCTTTATAGTGCTTCACATTTGTGAATTGGAATTCACAGATTTAAATAACTTCAATTTTTTATTAAAAAAAAAAGCCATTAAGCAAAACTTTTAGTGACACCACTGAATAAGCCACTGGTGTAACCCTAGTACTGTCTTCCTCAAGGCAGAGCTGACTGATAAGCTTTAGGACCAGCTCAAGATTCCTTCCAGGAGAAAAAGCATGCGCACTCCTTATTATAGAATGCAAGCAAAGAAATCACAGCTAGCTTCTCATCTGGCTCCAAAACTGGAAGATACTTAGCTTGGTTTGTACTGGAAATCACTAGCCTTGCTGATAAGCAACAGGATTTGATCTAGAATCTCCATGCAGCACCAAGCAACAATGTATGAATACATCAGATGTTTCCGTAGGCATCTTGAGGACTTTTGCAGCAAGTCCCTCTGAGTGGTGGTGTAAAACAATGCTCAAACCATTTCAGTTAACTTCTGCCTTTAAAAGTTACAAGTATATTAAGTCAGGTGCATTTAAGACCATCATTTCCATATTTTCAGATAACTGTGGAGTCACACACTTCAGTAAATGGCTTGGCTTTCAAAGACTCTGAGTTCTCAAAGCAATTTATTTTATTCCATTATTTAATAGAATTTTATGGTAACATGGCACATCTGTTCTATTGTTTAGGTAGGACAGATGTTTCAAATCAAATATCCAAGCACTGGAGAGCAGGCTAATTGCTGCAGGTGAATCTCCATGAAAGTCACAAGGACTAAAGGATTGTATCCTGCCTGATTAAGACTGGGTAAACAAATTGAGGTTCATGCTCATGATAGAAATGGGGAGTTTGAGGTTTTTTGAGGTATTTTGGGGATTTGGATTTTTTTGTTTGGTTTTGGGATGCTGTTTGGGTTTTTTTTTTTGTTTTTGTTTTTTGGTTCGTTTTTTTTTTTTTCCCCTATTAATCTATTCTGCCCAGCAATTGCTATTTTGCCTTTTCCTACTACGTTATGACATAAAGTATAGGAAATTCAGGTAACAAAAATTAAAATCAAAAGCTTAATCGTGTCAATCTTTTCAGAAGGTAAGAAAAAAGCAGCTAAACTTTTAACTACTCCATACTATAAAAATCACATGCTTTTACAGATTTGTGGCTAGAGAGAACAATGTGTACTTTCATGTATATTGACAAAAGTTAATCCTGCTGCTCCAACTTCAGAGCGTAGCACAAACTGCTGTGCAGGATGGATAAATGACTGAATCATTGAGCCATGATCTTCATCCTTCTTTGAAAACCATAGTTATTTTCCATACCAAGTTATGTTGATGGGGTTTTGTTGGTTGGTTTTAGGGTTTGGTTTTTGGGTTTGTTTTTTGTTGGTTTTTTTTTTATTAGAAAATGCCTATGGAGGAATAAGCACTGTACAAAGTCCACTGAAATTATGCATTATAGAAAACACAGTGCTTTCACTGAAGATGCCCCTGGCAAGAACTTTATACTAGTATCAGATTTCATGCACCTTTTCGTGTAATATCTCTATAAAGCATTCAGCCTAGTACAGAAGAAGACAAAGTGTTTATACTTGTGGCAGGAGTAGATAAAACTACAACCAGCAAAACACATTAACCAAATGAAAACTGGAGGGGGGAAACCAAAACAATGAAACTAAAGTCTGCCTCTTAACTGTGGTAGTTCTAAAGACGAGAGAAGGAAGAGAAATATTCCAAAGCCCAAGGCCATTTTTCTCTTTTCCATTTCTTAGGGATAAATTCATGTTTATAGGAAGAGTCAGATTTTACTGCACATAGAGTGCTGAAGCTAAATGCCACCAAAAGTCATTTGCACAGCTCTAATTTCTTTAGAAACCAAATGCACAGCTAACACTTGTGAGCATTTTAATGACGGAATGAATAGATTTGCAAAGTTTCAGTGTAAAAAAGCCACAGGGACAGGGCTAGCTGTTGGCACAGAGCAGTCAGCTCGCTTGAAATCTTGTCGCCTTTGTGTGTGCTGGTAAAACAAATGTTGGCTTTGAACACTTGCTCGCTACTTGCACAACCCTCTCCTGCCTGCTGACATTCTGGGCCCTCGTGTCCTTTCAGCAAGAAGGATCCAGAGTTATGTGTGGTGGTGGGACACAGGTACTGTCCCTACCTCCCTCTCCTCTTGGTGCTGGTAGCAGAAGCAGAAAGCCCTGCCTTCTCACCATGCTCTCTGGTCTCTTCACTCTTGCACCCCACAGGGGCAGCCTGGGCACAGAGAATGGAGACCTTAAAAATGGATTTCATCATGGCATTTTGTCATTTTCTGCTACAGCATAAAGATGATGAAAGTTCTCAGGTTTGTGCTAACACCTGTAGCAACTAAGCCTGACTCATGCTAACTGCTGCAGGGTGAGATCCAGCCTCCCTGGGGAGGAGGAAGGGGTTCTCAGAAACAAGGCAGGATTCAGTCTCTGTACAGAGAAGGGGAAGCCATGCCAATCAGGCCACTTTCACCTCTCACTGACCTCTCATAGCTAATTCCCCAGATCTTTGCTTCCCTTCCAAGCCTTCACTCCTGCCCTCGCTGATTGAGCATGGCTCTGCCAGTGTTGTGGAGCTGACCTTTGTCACTCCAAGACAACAGCCTGTTTTCCTCCATTGCCGAAGAGCCTCAGGTTGCTTTTGGCTGTGTTTCTCCATCGCTCTCTAACCATATGTGCACATTAGAAAGCTATTTTCAGAATATCATCAGCTACTAATGAAGACCAGTTAGAGGGTTTGGGGGTGGTTTGTTGTGTTTTTTATTTTTGCCTGTGTGCTATTCCTCCTTCAGTAATTACACTAGTAATAAAGACAAAAAAACACACAGACACCCCTCTACATCACAAACCTTTCTCCTGTTACGTAGGAAAGCAGGGCATAAGGATTAGCTACTTCATGTTTATGCATCTAGAGGTGTAACAGAATCTCCACCCCAGAAAGGTTCAGAAAACAAGTAGAAATAGTTTGGAGCCTTGGCATAGTATATTTGAGTCCCTGCAGATAAATAGCAACCTTTATTGAGAAATACCAACACTGGCATTGAAGGGCTTCGGTTTGTGGGCTGTTGTTGGTGTGGCCTTTGAATAAGGGCAGAAAAATATTTTCATTTTTGAATGCATATTGAGCAGGTATTTGATGAAAATGGGAATTCAGGATTTGATTCTAGCTTTGTACAAGCTCCCTGAGAAATTTCCATGCAATTTTCTGTTTTGAAGTTATAGCTCTGACTTCTGTTTTGGCTTCTAGATGTCCAGAACTGGTTCATTAATTATATTCCAGAATTATAACAGAATCTCCAGATGCAACATTTTGTTAAATTCTGCTTACTTTTCAAAAGTTACTCATCCATTGTGATCAGAAATGATTTTTACAGTGGGATTGTAGAATAATTTATGAAACTGGAAAATAAAATCTGTCATTTTTCCTGTTCTGCATGGAAATTAATGTAACAGATTGTTTAATTTGAATGAGTGCATAAGCACAGTGTTGATGAATGGCTTTAACTATCAACATGACTGGGAGATAGTAATAAAATGTGCAACCATCAACAATGCAGTTTTTGGAATGGATAATCATTACCTGTGGATATAAAGGAAATTCCATCTCTACCACGCAGCAACTTGAAAATGTAAAATTTATTTTAATTTGTGCTATAGCTGAAGAATGATAACTTTAAGGTAGGTGCTCTAAAACCTCAAAACCTCATAGTTCTGGGATGCACAGTGTAAAATGAAATTACAGGTCTTGATAAGAAAATAGTTGTAATTACTTTGAGTAGCCTTGCATTACTCTTCTGTTCACTAAAACATAATTACTGATAAATAACTTGGAGTCCATTTTCTCCTCATTGTAGCTGAGTTACAATAGTGGAATTATGGGTCTGATTTTGCTTCTTACAAAGTCTGTGTCAGCTTGTCAGCTTGCGTTTGAATTCTAATCCCTAGAAAACTTTTCTCTTGATATCTAGCACGGTGTCTTTTAATATATCCCTATTGTTATCAATCTAATAACATGACATAAGGAATGCTCAGAGTCAAAACACTACCCTTTGCTATAAATTAATGTACGCTGCTGGGACTTCCCTTTATCAAACACTGAGTTGTAAGTGACATAATTGTCACAAGTGAGGCAAAGTTTGTAGAGTGTTGCCACATCCTACATGTGATATAGCTGGGGGGGAAAAAAAAAAAAAGAAAAAAGAATAATCATCAAACCTAGAAGACTTTCTGTTCACCAAAGCACATCTGTTTTATCCACCGTAACAGCTGGGTTTAGCAAAGTACACTATCTCCCTATAACCTCGCCTTCTTGGACTGCCGCAGGTAAAATACAACCACTACAAACATTTTCAGGTAGGGATGATGCCATGGCAACATGCATAAATATTTTTTTCTTTTGCATATATTAAGGCAACATTCATCTACTGAGAGGTTTAAGAGAGATTATTCAGGAAGCAAACCAGTTCCTGCAAGTACTAGTGCTGTGCTCAAGCCCACTGCAAAATTTTTCTATTTTACATTTATATATTATAAATAAAGTTATCTCTGTTGTTTAACACAAACAAACCAGGATTTTATTCACCATACATGAGAACTGGGAAATAAGGTACACTAAGTGCTGTCAAGAGCTTACAGAAAACAAACCCACTTTAACACCATTCATCTATTATAATCTTAGATGATGAACATAAGGCTTCCCTGTGTGAAAGTGATGTAAAGAATACAAGGAAGTGGATTTTAAATGGCTGAAGTAGTATATAGCAACTGGAATAACAGAAAGGGTACACATTTTGAGCCTTAATTTTAATTGGTAGTTTCCTTTCAGTAGCTTTTTTTCCTAGATAGTAAAATAGACTCCCAAAAGTATTTCAGTACAACTTTCCATAGCCTTTTCCTATGGGTTTACAGTCCCCTTCCAACAGCAGTAGAACTTGCCATAGGCTTACTGTTTCCATAAACATTAGTAAGTGGTTTCTTGTCACATACAAAGGAAGGCGCAAGTGATTTCAGTAGCCTTCAGCTGTGCAAGCAAACAGCGATTTGTCACATGCAGGAGGGCCTGTTTGTGTGGAACAGGGAGGTGGCTACAACAGTCACACTGACTATCCTTTGAAAACATGTTCCTTAAAGCTTCAAAAGAAGCAATAGCAGTAATAATTGTCAATGTTTCAAGATAATGCTAAACGGCGTTCTGAGGCTATGACAATGCAGAAATAATCCACTATAAACATAATTTCTCGATCCTAATGCCTGGAGTCGGAAAATGCTTATGACAAAGTACAGCTAAGGTCTGATTCCACTGCCATTAAAATTGACGGGAATTTTACCCCTAGCTTCCATGGTAGCAATTCATAAAAATGTATTTACTGGGGAAAGCAGAAGTAATTCATATGTATGACTGCATGAATGCTTATACATATGCATACAGATGTTATAGCTCAGTACATTCCTTTTTTTCAAAGTCAGGGTACTTGGAAAAAAACCAATTGTGTCCTTTGTCTAATTTTATGTTCTTACATTCTTATATTTTAGTATCATGTCTTCATGTTTCCCATAATTTTTCGTTTATGTCTGAAAACACACTAGTAATAATACCTCCAAGTTCTTCTATTTCTGCTGTGGGTTAAATTTATATATATACATTATGGCCAAGTTTCTGCTGAAAAAACAAACAAACAAAAAAACCCAACGAAACATAATCTTTGAAATAGGATTTGAATTTCCTTACTCTATTTAAATGCCTTACTCTATTTTAATGCAGTAATTACAATGCAGAACTTGCATGCAATTTCTTTGGCTTTTTAAAACCAAGAACTAGAAGTTTGATAGCAAACTCAAATGAACATATTACATGGTTTATCTGAAAACGCAGAGTCAGATTCAATTAAACACAATTAACCTCAAAAACTGCCACCACTTCTGAGAGTGAATAATATTCCTCCCAGCAGCTGAAATTTCATGCAATGAGAGAATCTCTCAACAGGCAATGTATGTCCTTCAGCCCAGAGGGACTGACTCTGCTGAGCTCCTAAAATGCCCACATTGTCCAGTTAACATCACTCCAGGTAATTTGTGCAAATGAAGCACAAATGAAGGACTCTTCATCTTCATAAGAGTTTCTTGTGCATGATAGGTAGAGGAATAGAAGGACCAGTGAACTGTAAATTTTATCAGACTGATTAGCTGTATCTGGGAAGAAGGAGGCAAGAGATACAGACTAACTACTTTGGTACAAACGTGGTAATCGTGTAACAATTTACCTTAGAAAAAGATTAAATTTTTGTCTCTACAAAGATAAAATTAACAAATCCAAGAGCTCAATCAGGTGGAAGATCTTGATAGAATTTGACTAGATCTAAATCAATAAAACTTTATAGAAATCATAGAATGGTTAGGGTTGGAAAGGACCTTAAGATCACCCAGTGTCCAACCCGCCTGCCATGGGCAGGGATGCTTCACACTAGACCATGTCACCCAAGGCTCTGCCCAACCTGGCCTTGAACACCGCCAGAGATGAAGCATTTACCACATCTTTGGGCAGCCTGTTCCAGTGCCTCACCACCCTCACAGGAGAGAACTTCTTTACATCAAACCTGAACTTCCCCTGTACCTTGCTGAGGCAGTACTGTGCTCTTGCTATGTCTTGCTGCATTAAGAGTGAGCACAGGCACTTCAGATTAGCATTAACTAGCTCCACTTCTTCCACAATTCTGAAATGTCCGTATTAAGAGACTAGAAAATCATTTGAATATATGGAAATTTTTTTTGTCCTATATTGAGGAACACTGAAGGTTGTGGCTGTTCCATGAGCCAGCCTTTTCTGATCAAATACAAGAGTAACAAGGTAAATTAGCTATGCTCACATGAGGCTTAGTCCAAGTTACACTGCAACATGTTGTGCAAGGTATTGCTCCAGCACCTTTTCTTGGTACCATATTGGCTTTTGTTGCACTGGACTGGGGCATTATAGTGCATTATTGTACCTCATTAGAGGCAAATGTTGCTGTCCTGACTAAAATACTTTATTAATTACAGGCCTCTGGGGGTTACGATAGCACTTGCTATAGAGTACTTACAATGCATATGCAAATAGAGTACAAACAGCACACAACATCTAAACTTCCCCCCTGATATGTAAATGGGCATTCTTTGGTGGTGATACTTTTAAAACATTATTTATTTCAACTGACAGGAAGACATTTTAATAGGGTTTAAAGGTGCAGTGTATAAATTCTACATTTAGATTCTAAACTGCTGAAGGATAACCAAAATCTAAAGCACTTTACATAAATACATTTTTATGATAATATCTAGGGCTCCAAAACTGTACACTGGTGAAGAAAAAAAATCTATTATCCACCAACTTTTCTGCAAGTGTTTTCTAAACAAATAGCAGCTACATGCATGATAAATAATGCTTTATCGCCAAAATGTTGCATTTCTGTGTTGATACTAACTACTATAAAGCATTTTTATTTAATTATAATAACAAAAGTTGTTTGTATAGCCCGGTATTGAGTAGCAAAGACTAGAAAAAAAAGAACATAGAAGAGACACAATAACTCACAGTTTAAGGAAATGGAAAAAGGTCAAGAAAGGACAATATCGGGAGTGGCAGAGAGGAAGAACTCAGAGAATAGCATACTTAGTACACAGGAAATTAATTCCAATAAGATATAAGGAAAAGCATTAATGAAGACATCATTTGTCTAGTTTGGAGAAATGGAGGCTGAGGGCTGACCTCATCGTTCTCTTCATCTTCCTGAGGAGGGGAAGTGAAGAGGGAGGTGCTGATCTCTGGTATCCAGTGCTAGGATGCATTGGAATGGTTCAGAGCTGCACCAGGGGAGGTTTAGACTGAACATTAGAAAGCATTTTTTTTACTGAGAGGGTGGTCAAACACTGTAATAGGCTTCCTAGAGAGGTGGTTGTTGCCCCAAGGCTGTCAGTGTTTAAGAGGCATTTGGACAATGCCCTTAATAACATGCTTTAACTTTTGGTCAGCTCTGAATCAATCAAGCAGTTGGACTAGATGATTGTTGTAAGTCCCTTCCAACTGAAATAGACCATTCTATTTTATTCTATTCTGAAATGAAAGGAAATGGAAAAATCAAGGAAGCAGGAAGGAGCAAGAACTGTCAAGCAGCAAGAGGGGTAGGAGAGGAAAACTAAGGCAAATACAACTGTTCAAGACAGGTATTATGTGGTGATGGAAGGGAATTAGAAAAGAGCTTGATCTTTAAGAAGTCAGATAGGATACAAGTGAGAACAATAAGAAAAGGAAGTTTCAGTAATAGGGAAAAAAAAAAAAAGGAAGATAAAACTTTGTGGAAACTGCCCTGTCACCACAGGTCAGAAAGCACAGGATAGCCAGCAGCAGACCTGGAAATAAGAACTGGCAGCAAAGCAGGAGGAAGAGAGAATTAAGTTTATTTTGCAGTATGATGATGGTAGGACATAGAGAAAAAATGTGCAGGGAAAATAGCTGGGGTGAGGGATAAATGAAGAAGTGTTGGAGAGGTGCATGTCATCACTTTTTATTGCAACATTGTAACTAATTAAGATGTCAGTCTCCTGTGGGATAAGGCAGTGTTTTCTGAAACTGAGCTGGACATGACATCTGCCAGGGCTATGTGGATGTTCTACACTGTACAGCACACAGACATAACCTCCTGCACCCCATGCAATCAGTATCTTTCATTTACTGAAACAATGGTTCTTGTAATCCTTTGATAGTCCTGCCCCTTACCCGCTATCTCATTTCTCAGTCAATGGGTGTCCTTCAACAAGTAATCTCTTGTTCTGCTACTATAATGGCGATTCACAGAAAACCTGGATTACACTATAAGTAGCCATGTCTATTTAGATGTGTATTTTAATGGATAATTTGAGTTTAACATTAGGTTAAACTCAGAAGCACATTAATTGAATATGGAGTTCAAGACAGAAAAAACAGCAAATAAGCTTCACATTCCAACTAGAGTTTGCTTGCTAACAGCTGCAGAGAGGGTTCCCTACTGCAATATGAAATTCAAGAATCATTTCTGAGAGTTTGTTTCTGCCAGGATAAACAGACCTGCCTCTCTATTTGCTGATTTGGACAACAACAGCATATTCTCATGGGGATGTACTTGATAAAATGCAGCTACTTAGACAGAAGATGTCCCTCCCAGATAGGAAGACCAAGATGTGCCAAGAGGCTCCTCCCACATCTCCTTTTCCCTGGTGGTTATACAGGCTCTTCATTTATCTGTGGGGTTAGCAGGAAAAAACTACTTTTTGTGTTTGCTAAGGTTTCACACAGGCCTCCATATGCTGCACTCATGCTTGTACGCAAGGCAAACTCCCTGAAACCCTAGCTAAATAGGGGAGGGGGAGGCCATAAGGCACATAGAAGAGCTCATATCATTCTCAGCTTCCCAGTGGCTGTAACATCACCCATCATCAGGCCCTGGGGAGGGGGCCAAATGAGATCAGAGAGCACCTAACATGGCAGATTTATATGAGCTGTTGATACTCAATGCCTTTTTCTGCCATGCAGTGTAGCTACAGCATTCATCCAAGGAATGAGAATGAACAACCTTTCAGTAAGTAAAGGTGCAACATTTATCCAGGAAAAGGACTGGAATTTTGGGTCTCTAGTGACATGTGAAAGCAGAGATAATATCATCTAGGGAAGAAAAAGGCGCAAAAGCAAAGATGGTCTTAATGATACACAAAATTCTAATTAAAATGTCTCAGCAAGCATTGAAATGTATTTGCCACTGATATTATGACATGCATACTGGATTTAATGTGCAATCAGTGCTAATCTATTCCAAGTCCTGCAGTATCAGCAACATTTAAGGCAGACCACAACTGCAATTACACAAATAATGAGGACAGCTCAGAAAGATAGTGTAGAAAGTTCCTCTAAATATCATTCAAGACAACAGTGAGATTACAAGAAATTCTGTGACCTCAGAAAACTGTCTCACTTCTTTTCTGTCTTCTTGTGATTCAGGACTGATTGAGATCTCTGCAGCTGGGTGCAGTATCCGTTCCTTTTAACAAAATGTCAATATTGAGGAAATATGTGTCAACACAACTGCTATAATTCTTTAAATCTTAACAATAAAGATTCTTTATTCCTGCCTACAGTCTAGACCAAGACTTGTGTGACTGTAGAAGTCTAATTCAACTGTTCTACTGGAAAAGAGAACATATATGTTTTTAAAGGGCTTTTGGACCTTTCTTAGTCCTGTTGCTCCATTTGTTCCTTATAAACAGATATACATGTACATGTTTTAAGATCTCTTAGGATGAATACTGTAATGGATTTAGGATGAATTGTTTAATATGATCATTTGCTTATAGTTTAATTGATGCTTTTCTGCTGAAAAGACAAAATAGAATCATCTACAATCATTTGTAATGATCTAGCTTGAAATGACCTATTGTTACTGATGTGACTTTACTTTAAAAAATACATCTCAGTAGCTTTATTAAGGATCATGAGACCAAGTTGGGCAACCAGTTAATGATCTTTCATACTTTTAAATTATGTAGTGTCTGCTGGACAAAAACCTGTTTCCCAAAGAAGATAAGGCCTGACTATGACTGGAAAATAAATCTCAAGTTGCAACCAGTAAAACTATGATTTCTTCCTTTTCTACAAAAAGCTTGCCAAGAAAATCCAATGAAATTCAGAAATATATAGGGCCACCACTGTTAAATTTTGTGGAAATCTGAATATATAAACTCCTTCATCATCTTCTTCCAAACTATTCTAAAATCCAAGTCAAGTGTATTTTACTGTTGCACCAATACAGACCTGCTTGCTTCTCTAAAAGGCCACCAAAATGCCACCTAAGTTAAAATGGATGAGCTAACCTTTTGAGAAGTACTCACAGCACCACAATTATTCTGACCTTTGACTGTACAATCCTTTAACTTTGCTAGCTATTCATTTAATGCCCATTTGTATTTTTTAAAATTATTACTACATGATTGAAAACATTTGTTTGCCAATCCATCAGCTTGACATGTAGCAGTTTGCAATAACAAAGTATTTTGGTACAGGCAGTTTTAATTATTTAACCAATAATAAGTAAGGCAAGGACATACACGTTGGGGAGGCAAAAACTGTAGGAGGAGCAGAAGCCCACAGAGAATTGGCATGAATTATTTTTACAGCCATCTTAATGCGTAAATCTGTTTTGATGGATAGATAGGTGTTGAGATGAAATAAAGAAAACCAAAACACCTCCCCCTCAAAAAAAAAAAGATGACGCTGGTTATAGCTTATCCTTCAGCAAGAAGCAGAGAAGAAAGGCTTATCTCCACAGCCATGGAGCCTTCACTTCAGCTGTGAGTGGAGGGAAACAGGCCATATCCTGCTAAATCCTGTAGCACTAAGGTAGAATAGGGATTCTGACCTTGATTCTGTTCATAACAAAAAGGTACTTGCACTGCCTAGAAGTAAAATGTTATCAGCAGTCATGTTAACAGTCTATCCCCAAACTCCTTCCAAGTTTGGTGACAAGGCTTACCAGTAGCCTGTCTCCACTGATAAGAATTAACCTGTTGAACTCAATCAGCAACATACAAGTTGAACCACTGGTGACAGTACATTAAAGCCAGCAAAGTGACTTCACAGCCCAAGTGATCTCTTGGGCACTTGTGCATGTCCAGAACAGTTTTTCTACACATCCCACCTCTCTTAGGTCTGGGCATCTAAGTTAGTAACACCATTTCAGAGAGAAAACATCCAGTCCAGAAAGCTGAGAAAGTTAGAATACAGATGTGCTGAAATCTCATGTATGAAACATACTCAGAGTGGGAGAAGAAACAGACTTTGATGCCTAAAGGAAATATAAAAATCAGATGTGAGATTATCAGATTCAGTAGAAAAGTGTAATAGCAGCAACAAAACAAAACTAGTACTTATATTAAGTTCCACTAGCTGTGGCAGTACTTTTTAACCTATTTTCCTTCTCAATAGCAACCAGTGTGCAATCAATTTAAGGTCTTAAAAGTCACTCAGGTGCATTGATAAATATAGAGGCCAGAAGGCAAAAGCATCCAGAACTCAGCAGTTCAGTTAGCACTTCCTTATCAACTGGAAATTTTTTCTGCCATTTGAAAGAGCAAAATGGAGAGGTGTCAGTTTGAAAAGAATGCAAATTAGACAACTTAAGGAAAATAAGACAGAAAATGTATCACACGACAACTCCTAGCTATTGAGTAGCTCAGTAACTGGCGCAGTGCACCAACCCTGAAGGCAATAAAAACCCCATTTTAAACCACACCCAGTGCATGTAGCTCTGTTTAAGGAAGTACAGTATTGAAAATACACCTTTTGATTAAGAATGTTATTTTAATTATTTTATAGGAATTTTAGAATATCTCACAGTGTCTCTTACAGCCAGCTGAAAGGATAGTATTATAACCTGACCTTCCTATACTAAAGAAGTCTGTACATCATATATTTTTCTGCTACTGTATTATTTACTGCAACTGTAATGTCTTTCATTTATCTAACATTCTCAAGATATGTATTAACAAAGAAATCTGTTGACAGTGAATATCATTGCAGCATTGATGATTCTTTTAGCACACAAGAACTGTGACAAGTCAGTCTTGCATTTATACCTTGAGGAGATTTTAATGAGTAAAGCAGCATGCCAACTTACACAAGAGGAAAAAAACCCTAGAAATAAGAAGTTTTAGAGAAAGAGAAAATGTTGTCACTGAAGTTTCTCAAAAGGTGAGGAAAATGACATGTTAGCAGGTTTAAATCACAGAGGGAAAAGTAAATATCAAACGAGAAAAGCTGATTGCTCCATTCCCAGTGGAAATGCCTTAAATTAAAGCAGAGATATGCAACAGTGAGATCTTACAACAGTAACCTTTTGAGATCATGTCTGCATTGCAAAACTATTCACAAAGGATAAATAAACCCTCATCCTCCTGCCTCATCCTGTGTACAGGCCCTCAGAATTAAAGGCTAGATATTCAAACAATCCCTTCTCTGGCTGGTCTCGTAGTCTGAACAGCATGAATCTAATGCAGCCATTCGTGAACATGAAAGGCTTGACTGGAAAGTGATTATCTTAGGACAAAAAAATGTTCACAAGGATTTCCATTAGATATGTTATTAAATTATCAGATTAAATATGCAAAGGCATAGCTATAACATTAAATATCATATTCTGTGAAGTCAAGTCACAGCATTTTCCTTTTAATGGAACCTTGAAAATGTGTCAATTATATACCTGTATCTTATTCATCCAATTGACATGTTGACTTCCTGGTGATTTTATACTTTTCAAGCAGAAATGGTAAACCTGGAAATATACAGGGCTGCAGAAAACTACAACCATTCTGTCCCATGAAATCATATCAAATAAAACATAGAGAAAGAGCACCACAAAAAAGAAAAAAAAAAAAAAAAAAAACAAAAAAACACCCCAAAATCATGAGAATTTGCTAATTGTGAAAATCAAGCCATTATGTAGAGAACTGAATGATTTCAATAAAATTACAGCAGAATACAAAAGCAGAACTCCAGTGGAAGCTAATAGAACCAGCCTCTCAAAAGCAAGTCTGCCTGATTCTCTGTCAGCACATTTATCCTCTTAGCCAGCAACTTGCTGAAGGCTAAAATGTAGAAACTTGCACAGTCTGAAATATGCAGGTGTTGTACATCTCTTGTTCATCTCTTCATACAGTTTATCAAGCACAAGCCTGAATAGCTGAATTCTAACAGTACTGCAATTAAGAATACCCAAAGTATAATATTTCAAAAATTGAAGAAGGCCTTCAGATTTCTCACATTGTCTAGATTTGAGTTAGGCCACTGAAAACCCATTTCCAAAACTAAAATCATACATTCTTACAGTTTCATTGAGTACAGCTAAATGTCAGTGGTAACATTGGAAGTGGCATCACCATTTCACTTGGGAAGTAACTGCTAATTAAGTAGCGGGGCCTTACATACAGAGACATAATAGTGGAAGCATAGGTAATTACCAATATCCAGAATGAAGAGATCATGATCATATAGGTTTCTATAGCTTTACAATTCAATAAAACTTGGCATTTTGATGTTATGACTTGTCTGAAATAATGTTTGCTATTATTCTCAAAGCTGGGTAAACTGTTCAGTTTATTCAGAAGCAAGGATAACTGCCCCAAAGCAGGAACTGAAACAATTCTCTAACTGCCAAGATCAGTGCCAGAAATTTAAAATAGCATCTCAAGATTTTCTGATAAACTACCAAGAGATGTTTATTTAACTTTACATCTAATGTTTGTTTGGTGACTGAGGAAAAAAAGGTACAAAGTTCAGCCACCTTGTCTGTGTTCAGTGTAGGAACCTTATGGTTCAACAATGAAAAGATCAGCATTTGGGAATTACCAGGTAAGAAGTGAAAACTTGCCAGCTACTCCAGACGTCAGTTTCTGTAACACACAACTGGAAAGCTTTAATCTCATTCTGTGTTGTGATCAAAAGAGGCAACTGCTTCTCCTGCTCACTAACATTGCTGTGGCTCCAGGAATTAGTTAAAAATACATTCAATTGAAGCCCTTCTTTTCCTGGCCATACATATTTAAAAGCACAGGATTTACAGTTGACTGTTTATACATTCTATGTATATTGCAGAACCTGGTCTTGTAATGAACATTACATGTACTATGTTTTCATGCACAAGCTTTTCAATTAGAAGAAAGGAATTTTGATCACAGTCCATTGTGACATTTTTCAGGGACAGAATTCTAGCTTGCTAATAACAACATGCATCCTTCCTATCAAATGCCAAATTCAAGCATCCCTAACCTGACGCTCCCTGGCATACTAGCAGGAATAATGTACAATAATGTAAAATAAGATTAAACCACAACAAAGTAATACTGCTATTTATTTCCTAAACAGTGTAGACACACAAAACCCAAAGCATTAGACATGGAACACAGTCAGCTAGGAATCAAAAGTGTCTTTATCTTAAAAATGGGAAGATACAAAAATAAAATGCATAAGGAAACATTACAGAAAGCCTTTTGGGGGCTGGAATGGAATAAATGTTCTAGAAATGGAGAAAATTTGTTCTCAAGGACATGTGGTAAACTATCATTTATCACTCTCTCTAAATGTATGATATAGATGTATGGTTAATAACATTTTACTCTCAATAGTGTACAAACTAGGGTCTGAAAGTAATACAGTAATTTGTAAAACCAGCATATGTTCTTGTGATAAGTGGGAAGGAATATCCTCTCAAAACTGCATTTTTGCTTTATTGGATATAAACCTGTGAGGAAACATCTAAAATCTGCCAGTTGTTGATAAGCACAGGCAAATTTATAGACTCTTGCACAAACTAAACATTCTGTAAATTTCCAAAGGAATGTTATTTTAATATTTATTCTTTTTTTTAAAGCTTCAGTTCCTGGAAAGTTTATTCCAGTAAGACATTTTGGAAATAATTTCTATTGATCAACTTTTTCATTGAAAAAAACCAGCATTTTAGTTATATATGTGCAATGGTTTTCAAACCCTGATTTGGATCTGGTACCAAAGGATCCACCAAGGATAGTTTGCTGGATATTACCAGCATGGTAGTCCAGCAGCAGGATTTACCCCTCTGGCATAAAAGACCAACTGCATTTGAAGTAGAATCTCCTGTCCTTGGAGTTACCCAGAAGCCATCTGGACACAGTCCTGGGCAAACAGCTAGAGGTGGCCCTACTTGAGATGGGAGGTTGGACTAGATGACCTCCAGAGGTCCCTTCCAACCTCAACCATTCTGTGATTCTGTGAATATGGGAGTTGTAAGCCCATGTTAAAGCACACAGAAACATGCAGCTATACACACTGTTATTACTAGAAATTAATATATCATGCTATGTAGTACTTCAAAAATAAGCACTCGGGCCATGCTCTTCCCATTTGTTAGCTGTGACTAGCCAGCCTGTCCCAAATACCTACCTATGGTCTAGCCAAGGATCCAGCAAACACTTGGTTATATGCTTGCTTTCAGATAGATAAATAGCCTCGCAGAGTCAACCAGCACTTTTGTATGCTTGAAGGCAAATACGCCCATAAATGCCTTTACATGTGGTTGCCTTTAGTAGAGTAATATGGTGCTTAGAATTTATGATTTACAGTGTTTATTAGTCCTTTGAGCACTATCTGTATTTTGAACTCAGAACCAGTCATGTTAAAATAACACAAAACCAGTGAGAAGAAATCACATACCTGCTCTGAGTCATTTCAAAGTCAGCATATGATCTCTCAACAGTAGATTTGTGGAAATGATTAATAATTTACTTGCCATTTATAATTGAGTTGACAGGTTTTGCCTTTTTTTAGTTACTAATGAAATGCCTGTGAGTGGATCACAATTTTCTCATATTTATTATTCATTACAACTATTTGCTGAATAATTTCTGCAAACAGTTCCTCTTTTGTAGCTCAATCCCATTGTGAATGTTTATTATTCAAAATTTAGTCTGTGAAACTAATTACCTAAGCCATATATTAGATTCTGTTCAGTGTTTGCCTGAACATTGTTCTTCTAACTAGTGTATGTTCTCCAAACACCCTTTCCTCCAGTATAAACTTAAATTGTATTCTTCTGTGAACACTCCTTTTGTAAAGTTACTTGTTGGAATGTTCATAAAAAGCAAACACTGTGAAACAATTGAATTTTAAAATCTGTACAAATATTGGAGAATATTTTTTCTTCAGGACCAACTAAGTCTACCGATAAAAGACAGCACCATCTCAGTTATTGGCCTGTTACTCAAATGGCCAAACATGATGATCCTATTTCTCCTCCTCATAGTGAAAACAGGAACATTTTAGCATCAAAACTAGATGCCTTTTCATTTCCACATTTCTTGTACCCAGTTTTTCCAAGTATTGCAAGCATTGCTTAAAGCAATATGGCAATCACCAAAGTGCTACTTCATTGCAGGGTGACTCTAAAACTGCTAAGGCTTTACGGGGAACGTGAAGAGTAAAAGAGAAATACACAAAATGAAAGTACACACATCACACACCTCTCCTATAGCCCCAAAAATTTCACATAACTGACCTCCAAGTGTTTGTGGAGATTCCCCTCACATGCCAAGACGATAAAGTGTTCTAGTTTTGTTTTTTCTGTTTTTATTGGATTTCAGATTTTTCAGACTTGGCATTCATTTCCTTATGTTTTCAGATTCCTTTCAGTAACCATTAGCACCCAGCAATTTTTTGAGACTGATTTAGCAGCTAGGACTTTAAGGAAAACACCAACTATTGTGAGAAGTGTGTAATAAATCTGAGAGACCTGACATTGTTGAAAGGCAGTAGTGTTGCAGAGTGCTTTTACAAATTTGAGAGAGGTGAAATATTCACTCAACTTCACACAGCTACCCAGCAACCCACATCAAGCTACTGCTCAATGCTATCATTAAGAATTAGAACTGAAATAAGATTTAAGAGACACACAAACTCACAAAGGCCTTTCTGCAGAGAGATGAATTTTACACTGACTCACCTGTCAAAGGTTATTAATTTCATCTGAACTCAGAGGCACTAATACTATTAATACTAGCAAAAATTTGATTCAACATTCAACGATTGTTGGAATTAATAGTTCCACTGGATTCGAATGAAATCATGTAGAATTTGACTCTTCAGGGAACAACTCTAGAAAATGGTACAAATCCAAAAGAATTTTGAAAAATCTTGCTCCATTTCCACCAGTGAGTGCTAAGACAATTCAGCCCTATCTTTCTTTCAAAGATGTCACACATTATTCATGGAATTATTACTTACATTCTCTTACCAGCATGCTTTGATCTTTGTGCTGGTGCTGCTTGTGTTTACAAAATGGGAATGGTGCAATGGGAGGAGGGCTTTAGAATGAAAAAGCATTTGGAGCACAAGACTGATTCAGAATAGTAGAAAAATGCAGTAATTTGGATGTATTTTAATCTGAAAAAACATTAAGAGAGAAGGGTTGGATTTTTTTCTTGTCAGAAACTCTTTTGAGAGCTTTTTGTATTCCTTTCACAAATTCTACATATTCCCTAGCTATTACCTCTCCAAGTTATTGCCCCCAATAATACAGATAATTATTCCAGGATCATCACTCCTCATAAGTCTCCTAAAGGTTAATGCTTTTTTCCAGCTGGAAATCTATTCAGTGGTTACATTTCTCATTATCTCTTCAGAGGTATATTGCCTGTAGACAATTGTGGGTCTTTCTGCTCCTAGGTTAGGAGCTGAAGTTTTCCCTTTATTATGCAGTGTCTTGGTGTGGATGAATACCATGTACAGCACTCCCATAGGGAAGTGTAATGCATTTCATGTCACAGAGCCAGCCATAGTTAAGAAACTATATACTGCCAGCTACATTATGAAGTATTCCAAGCACTAGTTGCTGTATTTTCTGAAAATTCAGATTTTTTACAGCTCCAGCAAGAAACGTTGCTTATCTAACACAGGTGTTTTTAACTTAGCTTTAATGTTAGCTCCCAAGTCATAGCAAGGTACCACAGCTAGCACTGGCCACAGCAAATTAGTTCTAGATTCTGACAGCATCAGTTCTAGTGTTTATTCCATATTTTTTTTTTAAGATGGTGTGAATGCTAATGAATCCTGTAATAAACTCCTGAGATTCTTTCAGGAGGCACAAAGCTGCTTCATTATTAAGCAAGAAAAAGTTTTAGTGAGTGCCTGCGTAAGGTCAACAAAATTTTTCTCAAAGTACTCTAATGTGGTTACCCTTTAAACTAAAAGGAAAAAAACAAACAATCAAAAAAAAAAAACCACCTCCAAAAACCCCCCATATTTCTAGGACAGATATAGTTGTTTGGTCACAAGATGTCAGGAATTTGCACCTCCTTCACAAATAAAATATACACTATGTGTACCTGATGGCCTACTAGCTTAGATTCCTTCAGGTGCATTTGCTGGTCCCATCATGGCAGTGGAGATAAAAACATACTGAAAACTAAATAGATACTTTGGGATTCTTCCCTTTGTTCCAATTTATGATTCCCTTTAGACATACAGGAGTTATCTGTGAAAACTGACAACTAATACCATCTTCGAAATGAATTCTAAAGGTCCAGCAAATTAAACCTCGTTGAGGTGTGTTTTCCTCTGTGTTGCCAGGATAGGTTCATCAGGACAATCTAAATCTGCCAGTGGTCCTTCAAAAACCTTTTAGCAAGCCTGAAATAACACTGCCATAGAGACACAGATAAATGACATTGATACAGAAAGAAAATTGTACCGAGCTTACTTCTAATTGCTTGCAAAGAATAACACAGAATGCATGTGCATGCTTCACTGGAAGAAAGAATTATATTTTAAGAACCTCAAAGACAGTTTGGGATTTTAATCATACAGGACAATTATTTTTCCTTGGGTTATCAAAATACAGAATAATTTTGCAACCAATTACATGTTTTCAATTTTGCAGTCTCCTTTCCTCAGCATTAAAGCAAGCTTCCATGAACTTAACAGAATTTAATAATATCTTAACTAGCTGACAGTGCTGTAGGTCTATAATTGCGTGTCACCTTGCAACACTAGTTTGTATAAATGATTTCTTTTTACTTTCAGCAATCTACTGAATAATTCTGAACACTGCTGATGAAGGATTACTTCTAGATAAATATTTCTTTGTGAAATATCACACGTAAAATAAAATTCCTTATTCGGATGTAGACAGCATTTCCTGGAAAGCATTTAATGTTAATTTAGAACCTTTTTACTGACAGCTGCTCAGCAGGACAAAATCTCTTCATTTGATTAGAGTCTTGAGGCAGTCTCATGAAGGTTGTTACTGCAAGAGAGTCATTAGGGTTCTCTCTTTTTCACCTTCAATCATGGGTATATTGAAATGTGTAAGGAGGTTTCCTTTTGATTGCTTAAAATAAACATATGTATTTATTGTGAGCATGTTTATATTCATATAAAAGCTGACTAAGGATTAATACAAAATAAAAATGCAAAGTTTTATAAAACTAAGCTGTTGCATAAGAATGTAAAATAATGGAAATTTTGAGTGATGGACTGAAAAACAGTGTCAGTAAAACAGTTGCTTGAGGGTGCAGTTTGGTAGGGTATTCTGGTTTATTTGCTATATCACGGTCTCTATTTAGCTGTAATAAACCACAAATTATAATGCTGCCAATTAAAGAATAAGGGAAAACTGTTCATTCTGCCTAACACTTGAGGTTTCTCCAATCATTGCTTCCTATTGATATTTAATGTTTAGAACATCCTTTGAACTTATTTAATGTTCTCCTTTCCCCGGTGACCTAGAAGTGAATTAATCAGACCTAAAAGATGGCAAGGGCTTTAAGAGGTATAAATGAAGAAACCAAATTAGCCACTCAGATTCTCAAAAAGAATTGATTTTGTTTCTTTAAAAAAAAAAAAAAAACAACAGCAAAAAAAACAAACAAAAAAAACCCCACCAAAAATAAGGTAACTCTGAAGTCTTTTCTTCCATCTACTGTGCCCACCTGTAAGTAACAAAATGTCAGGTTCTAAGGAGACATGCCTCAATTTACCTGCACAGTACTGACAATTTGTTCATGACCGTGGTCATGCCTCCCTGTGCTATTGTGTTTCATAATGAAGTCAATGGAAGATGCAGGCTTATTCCTGACTCCTTTCAGGACACTTTCAAAGATGAATTAGGTGTACATTATGGAGATTTCTAAAGAACAAAACACACACAAAACTAGTTTTCTCACTTTTATCTCCAGGATCAGATTTCTCTTCAGTTGGATTACAGCTGACCATATACCCATATGGTCCCAATAACTGTGAAAAATTCTTCATTCTGTTCTTGATACTTGTTCTCCTGGAGCTGAATTTAGGTTAACGTAATATCTTGGGTATACTTGTCTTTTATGTTCCTAAGTGTACATCTCCTTAATCTAATACACACTTCTGCTGGGGAAAAAAAGAAAAAGAAAAGAAAAAAAAAACCCAACCCCCACAAAACCCCCCAACAGCATACTGCCTTACTGCCCGTGAATTTATTCACTGCCTGATCTCCATCCTCTCCACTTCATGCATGAAAGCTGAGCAATGTAGCTCAGTTTTGCCGCCATAAACACAGTTCCCATGTAAGTGGATTTGGATAAGACAAAATGTTAATCCTGACCTGAACTAACAGCATTTATAACTAACCACACAGGTAGACAGGATTTAGGATGTTAATTGGGTGTCATACTGCAATAATTCCACAATCAATGGACTTTAGTGAAAAGCTGGCGTAAGAAGTTACTGACTTTTCTTTCTAGCACCATAACTGCTTGTGAAACTGTGCTATAAATCATGCCACAAACTGATCTGGAATAAAAATAACTCCAGAACTTGGGAAAAGTCCGTTTTCCCAAGTTAGTATGCTATGACATAATAATACACAGTTGAATCAATACAGTTGAGAGAGCTATCTTTCATCACATGGGGGCAGGGCCATATGGTCAGGTGTGATTAAACCAGCCCCAACATCAAAGCTACTGTGTCCTGGTTTTTAGCGCCCCGAGTGGGCTCGTCCGGCATAGCACCTTAGAAGAGAAGCTGTTGAACCAAGCTTCTGGGAATACTTGCTCTGTATTTCCAAATTTTCAAAAGTGGCTGCTCACGTTATGTTATTTTATTTTTAAGCAGATGCATTCACAGTCTCCACCCTGTTCCCAGCAATCTCTGTCAGTAGTTATCTCTGAAAACAACTTCTAATATAATGACATTGAAGAAGACGCCCGTTTGAAAATCTGGCCTTAAAGGCACAAAAAAGTCAATTTACTCAGGAATTCCTAGCTTCTAGTATCAAATCACTTTTTCAGTAAAGAAATCACCAGAGAAGAATTCTGAAATGTGTTACTAGGTCAATCCAGTGTATCTCACTGCGGACCTGAAATACTGATAGAAATATAAAATAAACAGTGGTATTGGCTGCACCACATAGATCCCAAACATGTGCATTTTGCAAGTGACAGGAGTAAAAATGTCAGTGGGGGTTTTAAGCTAAGCTCAAGAGCAAAGATTGTGACAGAGATCTAAATACCGTGTACATAAGACAATCTCTTTTATGGGCATAAGAGAGAAAAGGAAACATAACGTATGTCTTGCTAACTCCTGCTTATCTGTGAAATATTAAGCATCAGCATTTTTTTTAATTTAAAAGGAAAATTAAAAAGAAAATCTTGTCACTGCAGTGTGCAGGAAAGATGACGTTCAGAGGATGAAAGCCAGCTGTGTAGAGAATGACCTTGATGTTTGTAAACCCGCTTTTGTTACAGAAATTGAAAGGAGGCCCAGGTCTTATGCTAGAGAGACTGGAGAACTGAATTTTCTTCCTATTTCTGCCACTGCTTCTTGCATGATCTCAGGCAAATTGCTTCAGTCACAACTTTTACAAGTAGCTGCTGCGTATTCGACATGGTCCAGCGTGAAGTGTCCCTGCCCATGGCGGGGGGGTTCTTTCCAACCCAAACCATTCTACGATTGTGAGCTCTCAGTCTGACATACCAAGGATTAGGTCTGCAGAAGTTTTAAGAATTCACAGCTACAAGTGAAGTGAATTTAATTGCTTGTTTTAAAACTCCAGCTCTGGACAAATATTAAAAACTATGTACTTTCAAAAGTAAAGTCATGACCATTTCATTAGACACCCAAACTGGTCTGTGCTTTGAGGATGTATTACTGTGCCGTAGATCCATGTTGTAAAATGGAGACAATAATAACCACTTATTTCACAAGAGCATTAGAAAAAAGAGACACTAACATTTGTGAACTCTGAGATACTGTAGTTTCAATGGAGCCCATCACTCTTATGAGGAAATCAATGGTATTGTATTCAGAGAAAGATTTGAATATTGCAGCAAGGAAGGGAGTCACAAACTGAATGAAGCACATTTTTAAACGATATATTGGAAAACTGCCCGTTAAATGTGAGGTATCCATCTTGTGACCTGACTGAGGCAGGCTGGGAATCAGTTGGAGAAGGGTACTGGGCTCTCATGTAATAAAGGGCTCTATCATAATGCAAACCCACATTTCAGCCCACATACTTTAAAAGTTTGGTTAAGCTCCTAGCAACGGATTTGGAACTCTTATAATGAAAAGTTTTGGGAAGCTTAAATATAGTCTTGTTTTCTGTGTCACATCTAACATACACTTATTAGCAAAGTCCTCATGAAAAGAAACATTTGGCAAACTAACACAAGAACAATTTGGAATAGCATTTCAATGCTGGGAGATCAAATCTTTCAAAAGGCTTTATGTTAAAAGAACTTGTAAGACAGAAATTCTCTTTGGAAGGAGTGAGTTTCTTAGCTAGTTTTATGCAAAAAGTCTTATTTGGACAGGATCTGTTTATGAATTGAGTCTAGTTATAATCACTCAAATTATGATTTCAGAGTCTGCACTATTTAATTAGTATTTAAGTACATGTACTGTAGCTACATTTAATTACATTCCTAGATTTCTATCTATTATCTGACAGATGATTGCTACTATTTGGCATTCAAACAGCTTCCAAAAAATAGGAAGTGAAAAACCTAATATTAATAACAATCAGCAATACAGCATGCTGTTACCCAAAACAAGGCTACAATAAATGCTAGATCATAGACACAAAAAAAGTAGTTGCCAAATCATTATAATCAAAGTATTAAAGCAAAAGAAGGCCCTAAACTAAGATTTTCTTTTCTTTCTCCACTGGTGTTTTGTTTTCGTTTAGATTCTGTTTCTACATTTAGTACTACAGATTACAAGCTTGTGTGGTGACCCTAATGAGATGTATGAGACCCTAATATCAAAGGTATCAAAGACACGGACAGTGATGTTTGCAAATGAGAAAGTAATACTGCAGTTGAGTTATTCTTACCTCCAACTTAACATGCATATATTTTTCCAAACTTCAAAGATCTCTCCCCAGTTCCTCCAAAAGCTGTTCATTTTGTCCACATAGGGACCAGTAGGGAAAAGAAAAAAGTATGAATAATGCATAGCAAAGCTTGCTAAATTTCTTCTCATTTAAAATTGTGCTTTAAGCTAAGTTTCCTAAATACCTTTAAGGTAGACTTTGTTAAGTGAAATAATAATTGAACTCCTGAATGAGACTAAGGTTACTGCTGCATATATGAACAATGTGAAAAGGATTTATAGGGACAGAAAGTGGGAAGATTAAACAAAAGTGGACAGCTAATTCAGCTTATGGACTTAAACAGCCAAAAGCTAACTTCTTCCCATGCAACACTAGTGCTAAAATCACAGCACAGCTCAGTAATATGAAAATCTTGACTTAGCCTATGCACACAAAGGCCTTTTATTTTCAACTATCTAAATGACTCCCTTTGCTGACAGGATTACACTCCTGTGCATTACAAGTGAATACAAGATTAGACTGTGCTGTTCTTTACTTAGGATGTTTTCCAATTCAGGGTTTCTGACCCCGAATTTTGTATTTTAATTTAGTTATCCATTGGCTGTTGTGTTATTTTACAACCAGAAAATCAGTGAGCACTGCAGTACCCTTAAAAGTCCTGTGTCATTTCACTGGTTCTTTGAACAGATTGTAACTACATCATACAGCAGTGATTATGCTGTAAGATAAAATTCCACAGGATTTTGCCTAACATTCTGGAAAAGGAATTAAAAAGGATAAATACGTAAGAAGTGATCTAGCGCTCCTAAAGATCTGATTGCTGTCGCTTAAGGGCATGCTGATTTACCTCACTATTGGGAATGTGTTTGTTGGATTTTTCTCCATCCTTTCACATGACACCATCTATTTTTAATGTGGGCACATTTACATTTTAAAACAACCCAGAGACCCAGCTTTACTTATTTATCTTGCTAAATGTGAATGAAATTCAAACTGAAATGCATCAACTAATTCTGCAGGCACCCAAGGTATCTGTTCCTTTCCCTGACTTCTCCATAATCCTTTACTTGATCTATAAATCCTGTAGCTTGTTTGGTGTAACAGACTGTATTGTCATCATAATTTCAATTCTGTTAAAAATCTCACAATATTTTATGAGGTATTTGTCTTAGGTTTTCAGGTCCTTCAATAAAAACTTTTTACAAGGAAGTCTTAATCTCTTTTGCTTGCAAATTAAAACTGCACTTTTAGGTGTTACAGGGCTTAAAGATTACTTTCCTAAAGCCCCCAAATACCTAAAATTATAAAGAACTGCATGAATAAACAACATTAACAGGGAGCATCAGAGATTGACAGACCATTTTACAACAGTAACCAAAGTGTTAAGTCTAGCCTTGTACTGAAATTGTCATCAAAGTCTCTGCTCAACTTCTCATTTTGTTTATTAGATGGAATATCTAGTTATGATTATCCTAAATTCAGAACTGGAGAAATCATGAAATGCAAGAGCTAGAGCAACAGAGTATTGCCAAGTAAGGAAGCAAAGCAAGCAAAACCAAAAGGGGAATTGTACTCCAAGTGAGAGATCTAGGAGTAAGAGCAGGAATCAGGCTGAAGAGCAGGGCTAAGGAGCAAGCCACAAGAGAAGGATGAGCTGAAGTATCAGCAAACTCAAAAGCAATTTGTGGAGTGTCCTAGAGGAAAAACCCATGCCAGATGGGTAAGCAGCTATTGGTCAGGCTAAGAGACCAGTCTTCAGTCCTGGTAGACAAATTACAGCCAGGTGGCTGCTGTATTGAGTCTTGAAAAAAAGACACCACATACATCCAATTGAATTTTGTAAACATAGGACAATTTCCATGCACAAGTATAACACAAATGCTTAAAATATATTAAATACTGCTATAGACAGTATGTAATAAGTGACCTGATAGATCATTGTGAGCTTTGAGTTGCCAGCGATCTCAGCCTATTGTTGCTTTCTGGTTTTTATCTTTGCCTTCATTTTAGAGACAGACTTTAACGAGATCCACAACTTTCTCCTTATATGTAGGTATTTTTCTTAAAATAGGCAGTACTTTATACGTGTGAAAGCAAACATACGTGGCTGTAGATGGATTATTTTATATGTTGTAGCAGAAAATGCCTGCAACGCCTGTGTGAACCCACCAGCATAGAGGTAGACATAGTGAAGAAAGTAATAGTGTATTACGCTCCATCTGCAGCTGAAAACTCTGTCAGTTGCCAGAAAAGGGGAAGAGGGATATAGGGAAATGCAGACAGGCGACAGATACAAACAGACAGAAGTTTAATAGCAAGTATACCAGAAAAAAGGGCATGAAATAATTTGATACAGGTGGAAGTTGTCAGCTTATTGCTTTTTATTTATAGACCTGCACAGATGTGTATAGTGCTTTGTCATACAAAAATTAAATTGATGCAGATAGCTGAAGGAGTAGAGATGTGAAATCAGAATTGGTATGAAGAGAATATTAAAATGAACTAAATTATCAGGAAATAGGAACCACTTTATCCTCTGGTCACTGCAATAAATCTGCAATGAATTATTATGAAAAAATACAAAGTATCTTCCTAATTAGGCCTACTGTGTCGTTGTACACTGTAGGGTGCTCAGACAGGAATTAGTGATAAGCAGATAAGCCTTCCATAATAAAAAGAGGTGTAAGAGTACAAAATACATTGTAGCAAAAGCTACACCACACACAAACATATCCAAAGAGGTCTGAAATCCTAAGCAGAAATTATTTCCTGAATGGGAGTCCTCTCAGAAAACAACCTTTTCTAGAAACTACAAGAACACCACACCAATAGAACTGCTTGTAAAGTCCGCAAGAAACCTGTTATTTTCTGCTCCCAAAATCACAGAATCACAGAATGATTTGGGTTGGAAGCGACCTTAAAGATCAACTAGTTTCAACCCACCTGCCACTGGCAGGGGCACTTTCCACTAGACAAGGTTGCTGCAAGCCCCATTCAACCTGGCCTTGAACACTTCCAGCATCCACAACTTCTCTGGGCAACCCGTGCCAGTGCCTCACCACCCTGGTAGTGAAGAATTTCTAAAAGTATCAGAGTCAAGAAACATTGTCTCAGAATACATCTTTCATATTTGTACACTCTTAGTTGTTCTGGGTAATGCAAGACTTTTTTTTATTTATATATTTATGAATTCTAGAAGGGAAGTGAATGGGGGAAGGATTTCAAAAGAGCAAAGAGCAATCAAAGACACTGACTGAGATCTCCAGTAATAGTCAGCTAGGGCCAGTTTCTTACATTCTGACCCAAAAATGAGAGTATGTTATAATAGTTATGGATTACCCACCAGCAAGTGCCATTTGGGGTGCCACCACCTATGATCTTCTTTGTAGAAAGGAAGTAACTTGCCTGAAGGTTGAAGTAACAGAATGAATCTGATTATTTTCTTTAAAATTAATTATAGCATCATTACTCGTTTTGTTTTCTCTAAAATGAGCACAATGAGGAGAATGGATAGATACATGTATTGTATTATGCATATAAATTCCAGTTCATGTGGAGTAAGTCACTGTAGAAATGCTTTAAAGTTAACAAACCTTCTCAATTCAATACAGATAAAAATACTGCATTCCTGCCTTTAATATGAAATGATTATTAGTTGTGTAAACAACTTTTGAATTTCATGTCTGGTACTGCAGAAGCAGTATCAGTGATTTCTTTTCATACATTTGAGATGTATAAAGATAGGCAGCAAACACTAGCTCTTCAAAAAGTCCCCAGACTGTTTTTAATCACTTTTCTAAATTTTTTAAAATGAAGACTGAAGAACTTTCATTTTTGTAACACACTGCAGAGCTTATTTTTATTTCTAGTGCTGTGAAACACTAATGGTTTATTATTCAGTACTTGAAAGGAAGATGAGTGTTATTTACAACTCTAAATGATTTGGAATTTTGAAAATCTTTGATTCGGTTTCACAAAGCAGCAAAATGATGTTTTAGATTAGATGCACTAGAGAATAAGAACTTGCTAGAGAACAGACGACTCGAGCATATTTCTAAGGAGAGAAAGAATAAAACACATTTTCCTAAAGGACAGGGAGTTATTTTTATCTGTCTTTCTTATGTTTAAGTGCTTTCTTTTTTTTCCTTTAATGAAAGTGCTATGGCAGAGAATTCATGTTTTGGTTGAATACAGAGCAAGCAGCAAGCTAAATTATATACTCAATACAAGTCTCATGCAATAATGATGAAATAAGTGTAAAATGAATGTAACCAAAGCAGACGCTTTATGAAGTAAAGTCTTCTCTAAATTCAGTATGTGTAGGCTATATAAAGAAAATGGAAATGCATTAAAAAAAAAGATGAAATCGTAGACCAGACTGGCCAAAAGTTTTAATGAGATTGTAAAATATTATGATAAGCCTCTGTTTAAAATATACTCGGCCTTTGTCACTGCAGTATAAAGCAGATAAAAACGTAGCAAGATGTCAGGAAAACATAATTAGAAGTCAAGCTGGCATAGAATTATGGTCCTCAACAAACACAAGGAGCCAGTTCTGAGCCCTTGGCCTGTGATGAGAAGTTCTGCTGAATTCAGCACAAAGAAAGAAGTAACTCAAATAATTGTGGGCTGCAGGACTAGACCTTGGTCATTATTTAATCTAAATACTGTAGAGCTTCAGTCTAGTAACAGTGGCATGAACTTTGCAATGAACGGCTATTTAACAAAGGGGTCAAAAGTCTGCTGCTGCTACTAAAGAAGCAACCACTTAATTTCAGGCAGCATACAGATACCCTGTTTCCAATATATATAAATCATTACAGAAGAAATGGATATTTATAGTCAAACTTATCATCCTTGCATTGTCATATACAGACAGACACACACATTACTCTTTTATTAGATTAGATTAACTTCAGGTTTGGTTTTTTTCTAACTATGAGGCTGTGTTTTAATAGAAGCATTTCACAGAAGGTTTAATGTTTAGAATTGGATAAATTCCACTCAGCAAGGATAAAATTTGCATAATAGGGCTGCAATTAAACATCTTCTAGGAATAAAATTTCTCCTGAAATATCTAACATTTATAAATGAAAATACCATCAGAACAAATCAATGGTTGAGATTCAGTTCTAGGTTTACAGAAATAGCTATAGAAAATAAGAATGAGAAAATATTTCATTGTGAAATATGCAAGTTTTCAGCATAGCCAGGGGTTTCTGTTTTTTCAACAGTTCATCAGTCTTTAGCTTAAAGTACGTCAAGTATGATAATGGTCATAACTGTTTTCTGTTTACTTAAAAATATTAGTAGTGAAACTTACTGAACTACTCCAGCTTGATTAAATGCATAGCAAAAGTCAAGCACTGGAATGCTTATTTTCCCATGCCAGGGCATACAATGACGTATGTCCTACACCTTTCCTTTCAGATGGAGTCAAGGGAATAAGGTAGCACAAATGCCTGTGAAAGATAGCTGGTGTGAAACAAATCATACACCAGACATTATCCCTTGCAGTGATAAATGCTTTACCGAGCTGGATGTCTAGGGGGAAAAAAAGAGGGCTGAGGAAAATGAATGTGCCTTAAACATGATCTTCATTGTCCTAATGAGTTATTTAGTTACACATCCCTCTCCCATTGCTAAGCAGGGGAGTATATCATGATAGCCATTCTGCAGAACATTCATCATCACAAAATCAGGTACCTTACACAAGCTTGTCTGCTTAACACCTTCTTATTTGTGCATGTACCCAGTATTTTGTACTTGTATGTGTCTGAGAAAGTTTTACATACACAAATTTTAAAAGTATGCAAGACAAAAAGAAAAAAAAAAAAAAAAAAAAATTTACTAAAATGGTTGCCCTGAGTTACCAGAAACTCAGAACTGGATTATTTTTAAAATTATCTAATTCACAAGTGGTCCTATACTAACCATATACAAACAACAAGATGCATTGATTCTTGTTTCTATCACTTAAAATTATTAATACTCAACTGTTAGAACTGAATATTAAAAAAAGGTTTCCAAAGTCCCCATGCTTTTTCTTCTCCAGTGTTCTAGAAATCATTTTGGATGCTGCCGCCACTTTCCCCTCTCCCCCAAAAAAAGCTTGATGTCTCATGCTTTACAGAAACTTCCAAATTAATTGCAGTAATTTTTCATATGATTATGTAGTAAGAATTAAAAACTAAAAAAAAAGGGGGGGAAAAAGGGGGTTATTAAAAAAGGGCATGGAAAAAAGAAGAGTTAAATAACAAAGAACAGTTAATAAGGGCAAATAAGGACCTTCAGTGTACTGAAAGGTTCAATTTTTTTTTGTTGTTTTTTTTACAGAAGATTCATGTTCATGCCTAAACATTTTTCAGACTTCTGTGCATTGTTTGTTGCATTATGCAGTAACAAACTCACTGCCAGAAGAACCAAAGCCACATAAATGCTGGTTTTGGGGGCGGTGGAAAAAAACGGCATTCAGTTTCTAGGTCAGTTAGTGAGCAGCAGCTCATAGCCACAGTGCTCAAACCTCACAGGAATACATTTCCCATACTCTTACTGCATAGACACATGGACCAAAACCCTCTGCATCTCATACGGCAATTTAAACCATACCATTTTATTGATTTTACCACAATTTCTCCTGAAGGCATCTAGCTGGTTTGCTTGGGAAAGAAGCCTCAAGTCAACAGGATATCTGAGGTGTGGGGGACCATGGAGTCAGAGTCTGGACAAAATATTGACAGATAGGTTTTCTGAAGGTAACACAGGTTTTCTGAAGATAACACCTTTCTCTTTCTTAGTCCCAACACTTTTACACTTCCACTTTCTCTGTTTTCTTGCTATGTGTTCCTCTATTTTTTTTTTGCTATCATATTTCTTCAAGTTTTATTTCTAATAATCACTTTTGTGATTATGAGATGTTGTTCAATGGTGTTGTGCTGGTACCACAATACCTAGTGTTCTGTAATTACTTTCTACCAGGAAAAGTATTAAGGCTTTCTGACTACTAGCTAGCATAGTTCTGGAGGATGGCTGAAATGCCCACAGCGATCTTTCCGATAGCCAGTCACACCTGGATTGAGGCACACAAAGTTGAAGTGGAGATTCTGAACTCCAGGCCTCCCAAACTCTTCCTAGCATGTTCTTTTACCAGTTACACAGGTTATACTGTTGTCTCCATAATCCACTCTGTCATTTGTAGTAATTTACATTGTTGAAATGAAACCAAACTGAAATAACTCATTTGAAAGGTTTTTCATTATCTGAAATAATTATAGCTATAGCTTAAACTTAGTATTCTGATTTCATATATAGAATGGAATCTGCTGTATGGTTGATCTTAGCAACTGAACTAATTTATTAGACGAATTCATATGTATTATATGCATATACCTGGAGAACAGAATACATGTGTTTCAACTTGCAGCTTAGACGATGAAGCTCAACTCATTTGCAAACAATTGGCTGATTGACAAAAATACAGAAAGAAACAATGCCTTGGTAAGAGTAATTTCCTATATAGGAATCTTGTTGCATAATCAGCTCTTAACAGATACTCCAAAAGCAGTGAATATACTGTGCATTTATTCCTACTTGTACTTGTACAGAAGATTGTGACCTTTTCTTTGACATGTATTCCCCACAGCTGTTTCACAGTCATATTAGTTTAATAAGATAATATGTATGGACTCTCTCTCCAAGGAGAATAGTGGAACCAAAACCACAGTGATGATAGCTCCAGGAAGCATTTAAACTAGCACACCATCTTTTGTAGTGGGTAGAAACAAGACCACGCACTTGAGTTCTGACCACTTCTGAATGATTTTCCTCTTTGCTTCAACTTAGATTAGCCTTAGCACTTGGGTAACAGTCTTCAGTACATAATAGCTGAGGACTGCCAGGGGAGTTTTTTAAACAAAGAACCCTCTTCTCTGCAGTGCATGCACGTACTTTTTCTCTCCACAACAGGGCAAGAAGCCCCAGATATGGTGATCAGCAAGAGCCTTGTACAAGATTGCTCTCTTTTCTAAAAGCATTCCTCTAGGGAATTAAAAGTGATCAAGCAGTCTGAAAAAGGGCAATCTCAGCCTGGGCTGAATATAGATCAAACATATAAACGAAGCTGCACATCAGTTAGACTTACTGCTGATAAGTATTGACAGCACCATGGCTTTTCCCTTTTCCTTGGACCATCTTCTATTCAAGCCTAACTTATATAGATCAAAATAATTATACTGCTCTTCTGTACTACTATCAAGATGTTCCTGACCCTACATGCTGCCAGGTTTCAACGGGATGAAATTTTACCAACTAGAGCAGACTTACTAGTGGCCATTACTTTTAACAGGGATTTAAGAGTGGCTACTTTATGTGTTGCAGCCTCATTTGTTTTCAAAAGAACTGTAGTAGCAAATAGTAAATTCCAGTCTTAGTTTGAATTCCACAGCAATTTTATGCTTTCAAAATGGTTAAGTTATAATTCCTTTCTATCTTTGAGGTAAAAAAATTAGAAAGAGTTCCTCACTGTTTTGACCCTGGTTAAGATTTTAAACTCTCTTTTTCAGATAGATGGCTTAAGAAAGTTGTATAGTTTATCTCTGACCTTCTTAAAGGAAACATTTCATATCTATTTTATTCCAAACTCAAAGTGGAAAAGAGGCGATTGGTGGTGAAGAGGAAGAAGTTAATGACTATGGAGATAGGGAATTTTGTAAGAAGTCCCAGTGGGGAAAAAAAATAAGTGGCAATTTCATTGATGTTTCTGCATCTAAGAAAAAAAAAAAAAAAGCTAATTTTTAGTCTAACCAATCTTTTTTCATATGAAGACAAAACACCAGATTTGATTTGTTTCATTACAAAAGCACTGAGCCTAACCCTAAAATTAGTATTGTTTAATTAGAAAATTATTTTGAAAAAATTAAGAAAACTTTAGGGTTTTTTATTCAAAGTATTCATAGGAAAATTTAAAAGCAACTGGGATAAAAATCTTACAGCCAGTTCTAAGATATTTGAGTTACAGTCTTTTTCATACTTTTGCCTTTGCTGTACCATGCAGGGCCTCTATGCAAGAAAACTTCCTGATATAAGTTCAACAAGAATAAGAGCAGTTCCATATTCTGACTTATATTTCTTAATTTCTCAAATATTCTGTATACTAGTGTGATTTCTATTTGTAGTCTACAATTCTGAAAGTCTCCTAATTGCAAGACATCCTAAAATAGATGTAAATTGTCTGGATGGGCATAATCCAATTTCTCATGGGCAGGTGTTCATATAAAAATCAGCAACAAGTGGGCAGTTATTGGTGGGGTGAGGGGTGTTAAGAAATTATTTGGCTCAGAGCTGAACTTCCTATTTAACGACAGGGATGACCAAATTAAGTCAAGGTCAAGTATGTGACAGAGCAGCTGTGCCATGCAGCAGATAAGGACTGCTGGTATATAAATAGTAAATTTGTTTTCATTTTCTAATCCACTATTTGTGTCTTGCAATTCAAGGCTGCTGCAGGAGAGGTAGTGGCTTTCTGCACTCAGCCTTTAATTTAAGCTTTCCAGGTTCAGCTCCTTCCCAGGCTTCTTGAAGCTTTTCTGATGGAGCAGGCCCCTAGCACTCAGTGCATCACCTCAGTAGCTCACCTCTGGTTTACAAGGAAAGCTTTACAGCTGTCAAATATGGCAGAATAACCAGCTAATGTTCCCCCCTCCAGAATAACAGAGATGTTTTAATCTCCCTAACAGAATGAAATGACTGAACTGGGGGTGAGCTTCTTGCCTGCAGAAAATTTTACTCTCAGATGTAACCCATCTAGAACTCCTGGTAATCACTATAAATAAGCTTTTAACATAGAGTGGGTTTGGGTCCTGTAATGCTTTGGCTGAATAATCTATAATTTTCTGTTTCAGTAAATGAAAATAAATTGATTTATGGCAGTTAATGTACAGGTACTGAAAACGGTGGCTGTGACTTTTTGGTACCCATCTGTCCTCTTACTCCATCTGTTTCCTTCACTCATTACACTGGAATCCTGCTTCACAAAATGGAATCCAAACTCTGTCTACAGCACAGTGTAAGTTACCTAGTTACCCAGCTGAAAGACATTTTCAAAATAAATCACTTTCCTTGTACTCTGTAGAAGGCGACATCGATTTCGTTAATATATTTATGTCTGAGCAATCCTTCTTTCAACAAAATACACAACTGCCAGTAAATTTCCTTTAATTTCAGATTGTGCACTTCAAAATAATACCATAAAGGCTCATCATTTTAATCAATTATTGATTACACCTTGGGGACTTTCCACCAATTCCACTCGATGCTGCTTTTAAAATGGTAAGTACCTACATAACTGGATGATATTATAAACTGGTTTAGATTTTTATAGCTAATACAATAGTATAAATGCACAGTATTGTATGATTTCATTGGATAGTATAGCTTTTATTAAATTGTATTGACTGACTTTTTTTATTCTTTAAGAGTTCTTTAGCCTGTTAATGATTAAAGATTTTGCTTTGACTCTTTACACTACATGTGTTTAACAGGAAAATAAAACCTAAGAAAGCCCTCCTGCCTTTACAGTCCAAGATAGAAGGTACAATATAAAGGCTGAAATTATTTTTTCTGAGAAATTTTTCATAGCACAAATACAAGAGCCACTACTAAAACCTATTTGTTCTTTGGGATACTATAAACAAAGGTTACTTTCATTATTATCTCATCTTTAAGGCACTGTGGTGAGGTCATTCGAAGGTTGAGAAGGGGGGAGTTGCTGTTGCTCTATAAAAGGGCTCACAGTTTAAATATAAGTATTTCAATATTCATGGTGGTTTTCTTTTCTATACTAACACAGTATCTAGAATACTTGTTCTACGTATCTACATGCCTTAAATTGCTTTATGCATTTAGCATTATATTATTAGCATCCTATTAAAAGGGAATAGTTATATTTCTTCTGCAGCTACAAAGGACTTCTGACTGACAATGAATTTATACATAATAAAACATACAAGAATGTTAGCATGCAGAATACCATTAAAAGGAACAAGGATTTGAAGACAACTTTATGACCAGGATGATAGTAACTCTACTCATCACTTTTTGGGGTTTTTTTTGTTTTGTTTAATCCCACGTTATTTTGCCAAAATGTCAGTAGCATAACTGTCCATAAGAATTTTACTGAATCAAAAGCAGTAAATTACCAAACCTCTTGAGACATAGAAGGAGTGTTTATAATATAGGGGATTTTAAAAATACATAGTGAGAACTTAAGTTGGAAATTAAATGTTTTCCAAAATGAAAAATGAAACAAGTGCTGGTAATAGCACTTTGTAAACAGATATTTCATGTTAGAGATTCATTATATTGATGTAGGTGACTAAAAAAAATGAGGATTGCAGTCCTTTTAATCTTCATGTGTACATTTAAATACATATAACCCAATTCTCCTTTCTACAGCACAGTTTGAAGTACTTACAAATGAAAGCAAAAAACAAATGGCTGGTATTAATCATACAGAAAAAAAAATAAAGTCTATATAGCTCCTGTGGCCTTCCAAAAAGCATTAACAATAAAGTATTTGCATAAAGTTAAAGCAAGAAAACACTTATGTGTGAGAAAACATGCATCTTTTTGACATCTGCAAGCCACCTCTCTTGATCTGCTCTGTAAATAGCAACTACTTATTGAGAGACTAAAACCAAGACAAGGTCCTAGAAAATAAGAGACTGTCTGTTTTAAATATACTGAAAATAGTGTGAATAGATCTGTATCCTACAGATACACAACTATTAAACACATTTGAATTATAAATCTATTTCTGTCTAGTCTTCCTCCTTTTACAAGCAATGGTTAAGCTTCCACTAACTTCTTTCAAAGAAGTATCAGCCTTGATTCATTCTTTCTCTAGTAATATTTTCTGGCCCACAGAGTATCTATATTAACAATGACTGTCAGAAGACCTGTACACAGGCTCAAGTGAAAAAAGTATTCATTTCTCTAAATGAATGCCTGAGCTCTGACTTTCAAGTGAAGAGAGAGATCAGCAAGTCAGCTGCTGTTCGTATTGCTCTCTTACTCATAATCAAAAACCAGAGGCTTGCAGACTGCTTAGTAATATAATCCCTTCCTTCCCAGGAATTTAATATAAGTTTTCTTTTAAAATAACTTTATTTCCCTGCTTTGATTATAAATATAACTTCAGAAATAAATATGATCCAAGGCTAAATTCCAAACCCAAAAGCTGACACAATATAGGGGGTCAGCAGCGAGGCTGAAATTTCAAATTAATATGCTGAGTCAATCCTATCAAGGTGAGTGTAAGGGCTTCTCTGTTTCAAGGAGTACTTCAGCTGCTGTCTTTTTAGTGTTTCCCATACTCACTGCAGAAGTGCCTATCAAGCTGTTTCTTAGAGCAGATAGCAACCTGTTTATATTTTGGCAAAAGGAGGCTGCAAAGGACAAAATAGAAGGCACTTCAGCACACAGTGCTGGAGAGCAGTGTTAGAGGGACTGAAATGGAACCAAGCAGGGAAAGTTATCTTTCTTGGGAGCTAGGGGGAAGGAGGTGGCTGGATGGAGTCACAGAGCTCAGGCAAGTTCAAAGCTGCATGCTGTATTTCACAAAATTAAATCAAACCATGGCCTTTATTTTTAGACATCTGCATGAAGAGAAGAGAGATTAAGATGCCAGAAATTATTATCCTTCACAGGCAGACTCACTCAGGAATCCAGTCTGTATGAGTGCAGATACTTGCAAACATTGATTCACCAGGATACAGCACTGAGCTACATCTCCCATAGTTTTAGTGACGTGCAACAACCCAGCAGTCAAAAAATTTATCCCATTAGAACAGTGTACAAATTGACAATCTGTTATGCTGCTTTGCAAAATCATCATGGGAGGAAATATCTTTAGGTTTGCCTTAACCTACCATCTGTCCACACAAAAAGTCAAAATGCATGCATTTACACTCATTTTGCTAGCCAGTAGCAGACATCAAGCATTATTCCTTTCCCCTACCCTTGTCCTTAATAGGGAGATGAGATAAGAGAAAGTCTTCAGTCATGGCATATACATTTTCTGTGAAGAAAATAAACTAAAGCAACTGGATAAGTATCAGTGTGCAAAAAAACACAGTCCAGGTGGAATACACAACCCAGTGCACACACTCTCTGTTTGCTATAGACTGCAGGATATTTACACAAATATAGGAAACAGTCAGTGGCAACAGGAGGCAGCACTTGTAGTTTAGACCAATCCTAGTCTGTGCCTTCAGAGACCTATTTCATACCGGCTGGGCATTAACCTAAATAGCATTTACTTGAGTTTGAAATAAGTTACACATGCTTGGTCCTAACTTCCTGTTTCAGACTGCAAAAATATTTTAGTTTACCTACCCTAAAGCGAGGACAAAATGAATCATGTAAGTCTAAGTGGATGCATTAAGCAAGCTAAATGAGGAACGGGCATAATCATTTAAAGTAAAAGCAATTAGATCACAGGAATGCATTTAAATACTTACAGCAGCAATTATTTCATTTCCAGCTACTTGAGACTATGAGACCATAACCTGAAAATTTAGTCAATGACTTTTGATTTGTAGACAAGTGCTAAACTACAGGATTTTAACTTTCCATGGTTAACTGATCAGAACATGCTTTTCATTCATTCTTGGTGTTTAGATTTTATTGTTAATGTAGAAAATCTGCATAATCCTGAAGGTACAGTGTCAAATAAATGGAACTTAATATAAAAATAACAAGGCCTGTTGCACTTTTTGGGAATTCTTCATATTTAATTAACAGAAAACTTCACTTCTGAATTTTAATTCACTGACAAATAGCTTCATTAACATAAAATTATGATTGCCTGTGGTGTTTCATGTCCCTCTAGAAGGCTAATTCAAAAACATAGACTTTGGAAAGGGAGAGTGGGAAGTAGAAACACACTGGAAACAGCTGTAGGTTGCATTACTGAAAGCAAAATTCCCTGTACAAACTCAAATTGAATGGGATCTTGGAGGTAATAATAGAAGGGGGATTTCATAAAGCAAGTTGAGGGAATGATGACTGGAGGAACCTGGCAAAGGAAAAACAGGAGATTCCTCAAGAGGAGATACAACAAAACAACTATCTGAATTAATTTGAAGAAATGTTGACAATGTCTTCACATAGCCTTTTGAAAGACTGGGAAATAAATTAGAAGAATTAAATAGTATCTATCAACTGTCAGAGGGGTATGCCTCTTGTTTCTCCCCATCTTGTTCATCGTCAAGTTCAGCATCATCAGTAGAACATTTTTCACCTTCTCTTACAGAGTTACAAACAGCAGTCCTGATGCCATGAGCATGGCAAAAGTTGCTCAGCTGCACCTGATTTTCTCTGCTGCTGAATCATCTATCATAATCAATGTATTGAAGAATAAACCCAATAGAGTTTTCATGATGGCAGCCTGAGGAACTATACTAAAATGAGAAATATATACGTATATGCAGGGTTTAACACTCTGTAGAGGACCCAGGCTTGGCATGAAATTGCTCTTCAGCTTGATAGGCAAACAAGAACAAAACGCACTGATCTTCAGCTCGCATAATGGTGGTATCTACATTGCAAAGCAAAAAGGTGAGATTTCACATTACTCTAGTGTCATATCTTATAGAAAGAAATAGCATTTGCTTGTTTTATTTATGCAAGTTTAGAGGACACTGACATACATAGACACAAAAAGGAGGATCTTTAAGCTCCCTTCCAACCCCAACCATTCTGTGATTCTATGATCAGGAAAATACGTGCAAAAATAAATATATTCTGTTCTTGAACTTACTCAGTTAACAATAACTCCCATATTAGTGAATAACAAGCATCTCAGGTAGACTGAAAACCCTTTTTTCTGTTAGAAGTGCATTACAGATATAATCTTAGATTTTGCTAATACATCAAGAAGAATTAAGCTCCAGGAAAAATCAATAATGTATTACTGATTGCAAAATTTAAACAAAGTTAACAGATGTCTACTATTAGAATTTTCATTGGGCCAATGTAAGACCTCTGGAATGTATTTTTGTAGATGGCCTGTCTTCTCTAATGACGTAATTTTGCAGAGAAGAATCATTTGATGAATGATTAATATACTGAAGTGAAAAGAAGTTGAAAAAGAGGTAGCAAATGTTTTATGGTTCTGTTAATTTATTTTTCCTCTACGAGCAAAAAATACTTCACAAAAGGAAAGCAAATCTTTGAAGAGTAAAATATGCTAGTAAAAAACCAATCTCCCCTATGTAAAATGATACTATATACACACAACTTCTTCAAAGGCAAAGAAGCAAGCCAACTGCATAACACATCTGGCACAGTGTCAGTACAGAATATCAGGGGAAAGGAGAGAAAGGAAAGTTACACTTTGAAATTATATTTCTATCAGAGCAATAAAGATGTAGATTTTTAGCTGATACCAATATCTCTCAAAGAATACTAATCCCATTTATCAACCAAAAATAACATTTGTCCCTCCTTCAAAAGCAATCTGGGAAATGAATCTTTGTGCTATCTATACAGAGCACACAGCCTGGATATAACTTCTTTTAGTTAGTCATCATAGCTGATTTAAAAGCTGCGTGGACATTGCTACTCAGATATTATTATGGACCAAATGACCATTCTCTCAACCTCCTCCTATCTGACCCCAGAGGGCTTGTCATCAGCAAGGTATGAAAACACACTCTGATTCAGCAGTCTCCTCATCCTTCTGCTCTGAAAGCACTAGGGAGGTCCTATAACATGAATTTAACTCAGGTGGCAACCATATGAGGCATTGTTGTACATGCCAAGTGCCACTTCCCCTCATCACATGGTAAGAATTTGAATATTGAAAAACATCAAAACAAGTATGAACATTTTTAATGACGGGAATTCAGTATAGCAGTGACGTTTCTCTCACCGCATTTTTTCTGCTTCTAATACACACATGAATACTGTCATGTCCTCACCATTTGCCTTAAAATGATGTTCTAAACGGTTTTCTCTGTCCATAAATCTTTCCAAATCTTGTTGCCTCGCCTTTAATCACCATGTTGTTATCTAACGTCCCAATTAGTAGTAAATTATAAGTTAAGTCAGCTACTGAATAATCATTATCTTAACCTAGACTTTGCAATCATAGGAGCATTACTCATTTTTTCCACCAAGTACTTCAGAAAGTAGAAGCCAATAACAAATTTTAACCTTTAATATCACAGTGAGCAGAATGAGCTTTGTCACCAATTTTAATAGGACTAATCTCGTATCTAATTAATGTATTCTTCTTAACAAGAAAAAAGTCAGTAAGCTTCCAATAGAAAACTCTAATTTCTTCATCGGAGACTTCTCTAAGAAGTATTTTTGACTTGTACCTAGACAAGTGACCCAGGGTGCTGCAGGATATGGCTAGCATAGCATTATACTTGTCACCCAGAAATAGAATAGGCTATACTGGAGACTTAGCCTTAATCATATTTAAGCGTAGATTCCAAAGACTATGAATGAAAACACAGCACCCTGAATTCCATCTTCTATCTTCAGAAACACCTGGATTCCTGTCTTCTTCATCCAGATAACACTATTGAAGAGCATTGATTACACTGGTATTTGTTTCAGAAATAGAAAGCTAAAGCATACAAAAACACTTGGCACAGCTAGAAGACAAAGAACAAAACATAAGTCTTTTGTGGTATGCAACTTCAAACCCTCTTTCTAACACTAGCCTGAAAAGGGCCAGGAATAAGAAATGGACATGTTTGTACACCTAGAGCCCAAAGAATTTGATGAGTTTTCAGAAAGAAGAGCTTACAGCATTGTGCTCCCAATCAAGTAAGTCTGCAGCAACTCCAGCTTTAGGCAATGTAGAACAAGCTAGATTTTATCACCCAGGGGTGGCAAAGCCTGAAGGAATTATTGGGAAAAACAATATTTATTGAGTCTAAATTTCCATTTCCACCTTGAATACAATTCTAACATGCTCATGCAGATGAATTTGAATTTAATAAATAATTTTATTAAAATTGTAAAAAAATTAAAAAGTGTAAAAAAAAATCTGGTTACAAAAAGAAAACTTGTATGACATAAATATATGAAACAAACCCCTTTCCTCAAGCATGGATGAGAATTCATTTAAGGTTTCTTTCTCCAATGGATATTTAACAGAAGTTTTATTCATCTAATTGCTTTTAAAATTACAAAAATCAGTGTTTCTTTCAAAATAGGTATGAACCAAAGTTATCTCATGATGAGGCTTGAATTATCTTTAGTTTCTCATCTTCAGAATTTTTTTTTAAGAGGTTCAGTTGTGCCAAATTAAGGTTGTAATGGCTGATACACAGATAGGATGTCCTATTTGAAAACAGAATCTCTTCTATCAAAGAAAAAGAAGATGCTCCCGAGTACAAAAGCAGTATGCTTTTTGTCTCACTATATGTAATACTGCCATTATCCTTTCTTACTAGACAACATATCAGCTAAGAGCTTTGCTTCCTGTCCTTTTTTTTTGTTCACTGATCATAGCATAGGGATGTGGATAAGACTCAAGAGTCATTCTGGGGAAAAAGAAATTAAAAAAATCCAAACCAAAACAAACGAGACCCCCCTACACCTCCCCTAAACTCACCAATATCTTACATGTATATGGTACATCCCAGCCTGAAAATTGCTTTCAGTAGCAGAAGCCTCTGAAGCTGATGAAGTGGGCTTCAAATACATATCAACAAGAAAAGTATATTATAATATTAGGGAGTCTCTGTTTCTTTTCATTGATACCTCTTGAATTTTATTCATACACAAAATTCAAGATTTTTGTGCTCAAATAGAGAGAAAAATCTGCCTTTTTAAAACCTTAGTTTTATGGGAACATCAATGATATTTCTGAAAATGGACCTGCCTAAGATGACTTTGGATCTTTAAACTGATACACAGGATGTGTGTCTTTTAGATCAGTGTCTCCTCAGCTTAGGAAGAACCAGCACCCAGGACATAATGAGCTAAGAAAGTTATTTGCAGCTTTAATAATGTACTAGTAATTCTATTTCAGTTACTTTGAACTTTAGAATACATTAATTTATCTATTTGTTTTTGAAATTACGGATGAGTGAATTTATTATTTTTTTAAGATAACTTTAATTCATTCATCCAACATGTCTTGTGTAAACAGAACTGATACACATTAAAAGCATCAGCATAACATATTATTCACTTCCACTGTTTTGCTAGAATGCCCCTAAGTATAGAAACGACAGTTATTGATAAGTGCAAGCAAAATTCAGGCACACAAAGAGATGTATAATTCATATGTTAGAATGTTCTTGCATATATGTGGATTATCTTTACAATCAATTCACAAGAAAATAGGAAAGGTTGGGACCCAGAGGGTACGTTTTCAAAGCTTTATACAGGAGCTACACTCATTAATTCCATTAATGAATAATAGGATTAGTGTATACACTACTTATGTGGCTTCCTGAGAGTTCCACATTTAGACCAAACTTAAGCAGATGAAATAAAAAAAATTAAAAATCCGAATAACATGTCAACCAGTGATTATTCCTTTCTATTCATGTATAAGCTGCTCAACAGTACTTTTATGTTTTTGTTGGAATTACCAGTGCTGGAAAGCTGTAATTCTGAGACAGATTTTACTGTTTTGGCTACTAACATAGAAATATTCCTGTCCTGCTGAATCTTCCATTTCTTCTTTCCACACTGTAAAAACAGGCACCTTGATATCTCTATAAAAGATACTACCCAGCATAACCATGTCCTCTACATTAAAAAGGACATACAGGTTAATGAAATGTAGGATCAGCATTTCTCTGGCAGTGTCTGCACATATTCTGGTTGCCAAGCTACAAAATACATTCAAACTTTTTGGTTTTTCATATATAAAAACAGCTTTTGGGAAAAGTGCCCAGACAAACATCTGTGGATGAGTGTTTTTTATTTGCTCACAGAATAGACACTACACCATAAGGATCGAACTTATCCACTTTGTCTCTCACAGGCAATCTAAAAAAATCCACGTTTAGTTGCCTGAGGATTCACCTTTCTTATCTCTTTAATCTTGAAAAGAAGGACCATAAAAGGAATCAGGTGAAGTCAGTTTTCACAGTTACTATGCTAGATCATCTTCTTAGGCAACAAATCAAAACCACGAGCTCATTCCATACAACCTGCGAAACAATTTCCATACAAAATGGATTTTGGCCAGAGTAAACTGGCACATAAGAAAGATTCTGGTCAAAAAAATTAAATCAGATAGCTGACATTCCTTCCCAGTGCCTTGTATATCCATTATACCTGTACAATATTTTCAGGCTGAGATATGTTGAACTATTAACATTTTTCACTCAGAATATACATCAGAAATATTTGATAAAAGCCTCTGAAGAAAAGTAATTGAAGCAAAAGTTGGACACATGACTAATTTTCCTTTATCTTGAAACAAGTATTATCATGAAATAAATTACACAGGACTACTTCTGCTATTAATTTTCAGCAAAGCATGAACATTTCTACCACTGCCATTATGTATTCTCATAACCAAACACAGGAACTTTACCTGAAAACCAACTATTTCATAACATACATGATTAAAATCCTATTTACAGGGTGGAAAAAAAAAACCTAGAAAAAATTAACAGAGAGGAAATTTAAATCAAAGAGGAAATTTAAATCAATTCAACATTGATAGACAAGGTATGTCTTAGATGCAGGAATAAGTTCATGCTTTCAAGCTGTTCGGTTTTAGATGAGTTCAATTTAACATTTTTAATTCTATGCAGATATTTTTTTATTCCTGTAAAGCTAGCACAAAAATGGTCTAAGCTGTTACAGAACTAATATCTACTTATTCTATAATTTTCTGTGCACTGTAAAGGTGCAAGACAATTGCTTATGAATTCTATGGAATAAATCTTAATGAGAGTTCTGAATGTCTCCTACTAAGTTCAAAGCTGAAGTCTGAAGCCAGAATATTTTGGACAGTGCAAGACAGGGATCCTGAAACACAAAAATAAGCTAAGTTTGGATTAATACCTGTCCAATTACACAACAATCTTTGTGAAATACCACCAGAAGATATCCCTTCCCCCAGAATATCATCAAACACACAGGGAAATGGAAAGCATCTCATAAAAGAAAAGTGTTTAGCAATTCCATTTTTCTGCTTTGTGCATCTGGTGTAGTTCTGAATGCACAACCTATATATAGCATCTCTGGATGAAATAACCAAAGGGCAGAACAATGACAAACTCACTGAGTTGCTCAAGCAGAATCTTGCTTCCACTCCCACCCAGGCAGCAAGTTGATACATACAGTGTCAAAGAGAAGGTACTACAAATCACCAATTATACCCTCAGTTTCAAAGTACCTTTAATTAATAATTAAGTAACATTCAAAGCACAAACCTTACATATTTCTTACAAACCTTAGAGTTTGCTATGGCAGTTATCATCTTTCGATCACTATTCAAAACACTGAAGCTATCAAACAGATGTGTTGGCCTATATGAGACCTTCTAGCTAAAATACGGAAATGATTTAAACCCATATCTCAGTTCTGAGTATTTCTGAAGAAGAAAACAGAATTTGAAATCTTAGCTTTAAAGGGACAGACTACAACTGTAGAATTAAAATTGCATCAGGGCATGACAGGCAAGAAAGGGAAACATTTCCCACTACAGTGACTGAACATGCTGAGGGTGCTGCTGAGACACCGACCTTTGTGAGGAGGGAGATTAGGGATAGGAAGCATTACACATCTCTCGTCTTCCTTCCCCAGTAACAGCCAGTCACTGCAAGAAAGTGTACACTACACATATAGAAGGTGCCATATTTCTGTTAACATGGAGGTATTTATTTGCCCCCGCCATGTTCTGCTGTAATTCATTTCCGCTTGGTATTACAGTTGAAACCTTGCCCTGTAGGAGCAATAGCTCTCCTAACAGCAGGTAAGCGGAAGTATTTTAATGCTTTACTTTAACGAGGATTCACCAAGGTCTGCTTGGTTACCTTGTTGTAATATTTTATTTATTCAGCATGCTCTAGTAATTTTAAACTTGCAGTGATACTTCAGTATCTCCGTAGAGCCAATATTCCTTTTTTGCACATATTATTAATTGTTCAGAAAGGTATTTGGAACTTAAGATCTGCACAGGCTCTTTGACCCAAAAAGTTGGATTAGCATTACGCAAGTCACTAATGGAAAAGTGACTTAGAATAAATTCATTAAAAATAGCTTGGTAACATTATGGTTAACCATAATTTATATGTCCTATCTCAGGGCAAGTAGTGTCTAACATATGCTTGGTCATGCTTATTGGAAAAATTGTAATTTTTATATTTAGATATATTTATGTTTTACAACAGACTAGGAAAAGAGATGGGGGAAAATTCATTGTAAATCTAAAGGAACATAAGTAGAATTAGATATTCAGAGCAATGTAATCTGCAAGTTACTGAAACTCACACTAGCCAATACTTCTCATGATTATAATAATCTTTTCATTTACTTCAGAGCTAAGTCAATGTTAGGTTTCAATTTTACTGCCCATGTATGCAATTTAAAAAAAAAAAAATATCTATGAAAGTCTTTCCACATGGTATTAGAGAAAAAGTCTTTCTTTTCATTGCATATGTAGTATCAAGTTACAAATATGAAAGCTCTGTTTGTCTAAAGAGGCCACCTGGGGCTGTGCCTTGTGACCATATAGCCCATTTATTGCACCTCTAGCTATACAGTTGTGCATAAGTAGCTCATGCAAATCAGATAGATGGTTCCAAAGATCAAACTTTGCCTGGTGCATGTCAGGATTTTGTCCATCAAGGGCCTAAGAACCAGCCATTACACATCTATTCTATTAAAATGCAAAATACAGAGAACTCAGGAGGATTTCAGTGATCGAAAGAAACAATAAGGTTAGAGTCACATGCAAGTGACTCGATGTTTAGGCTACTCCATGTGCTTTTATTTTCTACCCTTTTTTATTCTTATAGGTCATAATGATTGTCTAAGTGCACACAAATTAGAAATTTCATTGCACAAAAATATGCTCTAATGCACCACAAAGAGGTCTGCTTTGCTGTCAGAGAATACCGAAGGTATTTGAGAGAATTTTAACTGACTTGGCAAACACGGCAAAAGCATAATGAGATTGCATGGTAGCTGGTCAAGACTGTCTAACTCCATGGAATAGGATGGATCATAATACAACATAATGGTCTGTTCTGACCTCCTTAAGTCCATGAAAACTACAATTTAGCCTCGCACAAGCTGTAGTTGAGAACCATGACTAGCTACAGGTGGGAAGCTCTAGCTCAACTATAAATTGAGACTGTCAAGAGGGATGAGTGGTGTACCTGATTTATTTATTATAATGCATAAATGAGAAAGGAAGGAGGAGTAAAAGGCTATGAACAATTGTTAACACTGCATAGCCAAAGGACACTCCATAGATGTAATAAAGATGCATATTAGGATACTGGAGTGTAAGAAGAAATACCAAAGTATCATCACACTTTCTCTTCTTCATGTGTAGGTATCATACCCATAGTAGCTGAGCAGGCTGCATGTTGCCTTTTCAAGGGAGTAGTGAGAAGTCCCAAGCAACAGAACAGATAATTCTTTTAAATTCTGGTTTCTGTAACAGCAAACACAGTCATTGTATACATAGTGAGAAGAGGCCCAGCTTCCTCCTTTTTCCTCATATTGCTGAGCTGCACTGAGTTGTGAAAGATTCCTACTGACTTCAGTGGTTACACTTTGGGCACAATCTTTCTGGAATTCCATAGCATTTTACAGTCCACTGTAAGTTGTTGATTTACCTTTATTGTTTCTCTTCTTGGTCTTTACTTAATTAGAGCCATTTACTGAATTAAATCCAAGCATTTAAATGGTCTTTTTAACATCACTCTTAAGATACTAGAATACTATTTTGGCTATCATTGCAAAACCAATTGTTTAATTATTTGGAATTTTAAAATGAAATAAAAAAAAAAAAAACTAAACACACCTACCTATTCTTTTCTGCTTTCCATGTATGGCTAAACATTTATCAGATCCTTGCAAATACATGCATACGAACTTAAATTTTCATGGGATAAAATGTCAGGATGTTCCTAACAACACACAAAGAATAAAAAGGCTTCATTAGAATTGTGCTTTTTCGTCGATGAGGATTTTTATCAAAATATCAGGTTTTAAAAGGCCACAGATGATAATAAAAAGAAAAAATGAGGAACTAATTTTTAGATGCCTGAAGCACCCTTCACTCAGCTGAAGATAGTAAAAATCACGGTACACTGCAATTAAGCTCTTCTGTAGTTGTTCATACCAGTAATCACACAGTTAGGCCATCCAAAAGTCAGACTTTAATTTTCTAGAAGTCTCCTTCACTGATGGTTGCATATTGCTGGGAGCAACTTAGTGTAAAATAGAACTTATATAGAGCTGGGTAGGAATCTATTGAGAAATTGAAAATCTTGTCCTAAATAAAATTCAACCTAGCATAGTTCTATTAGCAAAAAAATATAAAATTGAAGCTATTCCAAATATTTAGTTTGAGTACTTACCCTTTTCATGATGAGGACTAAATTAAAAAAAACAACCAAACCAACAAACAAAAAAAGGTCACAAACAAACAAAAAACCCCATCAACAATAAAAAACAAAACCAACCAAACAAAACCAAACAAAACACAAAACAAAAACAAACCTGAAAAAAATGAAATGAAAAAAGCTCATGAAAATGAAAAAGAAATGGAAAAAGAAAAAAAAGCTAAAAAAAAAAAGAAAAAGAAAAAAGGTCATTACTGAAAAGATCCAATTCTGAACCTGGGAACCAGACTATCATGTATGAAGAATTTTAAATCAAAGCCAAATCATTCTAAGAAAAATGTGCTACATAAATAAATATATATAAAAAAATATAAATAAACATAAATATATAATAAATAGAACAGAACTTCTTAATAAAATATTTATTCAGGAAAAAAAAAACTATTTCAGATTGTAGTATTTTCAGTCAGATAAAAGTGATTAAATTTGTGGTAACTACATACAACATTCCTTTCTGAATAAAGGGATGGAGCAGTAGTATTGTATGGTGACTGGTTAATAATATTATTTTTCTCTATCCTCAGTATTAATTTATACCCAGATATCCTTAACCTTAATGAATATAAAAGTATTCGTGAACTTAGTTTGGTGTTTTCCTGGTGCAAATATTTCAAGCACTGATTCAGCATTCCCAAAATTTGTCACTTCTGCTGTCTTTTGTAGGACAACAGATGGGCAGATTCCTCAAAATCTTAATACTCCTATTACTAGCAAACCTTTAGCATTCATAGTTTCTTAGTATTTTATGCTCCTAGTCATGTATATAACTGCTGATTATTTGATTGTAATGAATCATGGTATGACAGACCTTTTTACAGATGTTCAGAGAATTAATCATTCTTATTAAGAGATTTGCAACATACACAGACTTTGTATTTAGTAATCCTTATCCTAAAAATAATCAACAAAATATTAATCCACATCTGAATGCCATTGGGAAAGTCAGAGAAGCCTTTGAACAGCAAAAGCACAATCTGCCTTATGTACCTGAAGTCCCAAGCAGGGTTGAAAAAACATAACACAGGAGTATATTTTTCATCTTCCTGGGAAAGTGCCAGCACATTTAAAACCATCACTCAACAGTAAATCAAAATCTCTCAGTATTGCTTGTTGAAACTGGCTTTCAAGACAGAGGGTGAACAAAAAGACCTTTTAAAATAAGTTTGAGGGAATATATAAATTGTCTGAACACTACCACAGACAATCAGTTTTAATAGCGTATATCCAACATCATGTATGGTTACTTGCTGTTCTGGGAGCCTGCCAAAGAAAGAGACCTATCTAGAAGTTGGGGGGGAGAGGGTGCGGGTTGGGTGGGTGGATAAAGAGAAAACTGATAATAATTCATAACTTTATCTATTGTAAAGCCTATCATTTAGTATCCACCATCACATAATCAGTGTTCCTGACACAGCATTAATTAAATCTTCATTTTAATAGAGAAATACTTTTTAAAAAAGCCTGAAATTCATTATCTGTTGACAAACTGTACAGTAAAGCATTCAAGATTTATCCTACTTTCCAGAAGAGCATCTGAGAATTATTGATGATACAAGCATCACTGAATCATTGACTGGTGTAAGACCATCTAAGTTTTGTAGATTGAGAACAGCTAAACAGCAGAGGCCATACACCAAAATCAGCAGGAAACCTTACAGTACCTCTTAATACAGTACCTAATTAATATCTCTTAAAATATACTCCTCTTTTAACTTTTAGGAAATGCATCACTAGAGGAGAGTATTTGTTAAAGCAGCAACTGCCTTCCTTTTTCTAAATAATTTAAACGAACTGTATTTCTGACAGACACTGGTAACTCTGGTTAGCAATTTTACTACTAAATAAAGAGCTTTGATGAGTCCAGCTTGAGCAGTACCTATGTGGACTCTGTAAATAAAGCTGTGTCTGCCCTGAGAAAGTATGGCACGAGTGTGTGGTGACGAACAGTGTTGTGGTTGAACCCCTAAGAGAAAACTTTCAACAGCTAATAACAACAGCCCATGGCAGCACTTCAGATGCTGAGCCCAGAGCCCAAGAATCCAGCACACAGCTGGCAGACAGCTCAGCTTTAATGGAACTCATAAGTCGGTTTCTTCCTACTCGTGCACATTCACTGCTACTCACATCACAAAATGCAGCCTTATGGCTTTTCACCTTAACTAGTGTGAGTACCATGCTGTTCAGATTGGAGGAAGGCCAGGCACCATGCCCAAGAGAGGCTAGAGAAGGCAGCAGGCACTGCCAGTGGCAACCACTAGTGCAGTGTGGCTGGCAGCTGTCAAGCACATATGCTGCTGGGTCTGCCCCCCTCGCCTCCCCAGTGAGTGTTCTGATCTGGCCCCATGACTTGGTCCAGCCCATCAACCTGGGAATTAAGTTTGGTCCAGAAATGTGCTTTTCTAAAGTAAAATGTGTTGGAGAGACCCTAAATCCAGACCTGTACCAAATATTGCATGATCACAGGACCCTAATGTCCATCTGACCAACTTAAGCTCTTGCACTTTAGATTTACAGATCTGGAAGAAGACAAGGAGAAGTTTTGCAGCCTACAAGCTCTCTCATCTAAGAATGGAGAGCTCTAATTTTCACTTCCAGAACTATTTGTGCCTTTTGTATTCAGAACAGCAAGGATCAGATGAGAGCCTTAACTTGGAAGGCCTCAAAACCAAAGCAGATACAAGATCTGCAGCTTTCCTTCTTTGCAGCATCTCCTGCTTTGCCAGTTTAAGGCCCTGACCACCACTGTGAAGCACTGAGATCAGTGCACATGCCTCAATCTGACAGTAATTTGGGGTGCCACACTGCACAGCAATAAGCTGAGACATTCTTTATTTGTATCTGCTTACACCCCTTTACCAAATCTACCTGTTTGTCAAAGTCAGGACAGCAACTAAAGCTGAGACTGAAGAAGCCTCTCAGCTTCTTACAAAAGGAGAATTTATCAAGGAATTTTAAAATATATTTTGACATAGTCTGTGACATAAAAATCAACTTGCCTCCCACAGGATCTAAACATTTAGGACTCTCTTCTTTCTTGGCTCTTTTCCTGGACTTCTGATCTTTTTTTGCTTTCTCAATTTATGTCTACAGTGCATTTTCAGAGAAAATGGCATGTCAAATTTTAAACTTCTATTTCCTTTTATATAACACTTCTAATATTCTAACCTCTGCTGATTTTCTGCTATAGCTGAACACTCTAATTTCTCCAACATACCTCTTCAGATTTTCCAGTAGTCAGTGGCTGCAGTCATCGAAGCAATGCCTTATAAATATCTGCAACAGTAGGAAAGGCTCTGCTGGCATGTGTTCTTAGGCAAGGGACATACAGGAATACTGAAGTGTCACTTTAAAATAACATTAGTTTCTGAACAGATGTGGAAGAGCTTACTTTCATATTAGTCCATGTAAGCCTACATAATCTCCTAACAATCCAGGATCTAAAATACATGCTTTGTGCATCTCTGCATACTCATTTGACAACAAGTTTGATAACATGCTTTGGCTTGCTACGAATGACTGAAATTTTGCAGAAGCTTTGTACCCCAACAAGCTCATAGAAGTGTACAATTTACACCGAGATTTGAGAAGTGCTCTGTAACTTGTCTAAGTGCTTTTACAGCAGGGTGGATATCAGCACAGTGGATTCAGGTGGCAAAACAATTTGAATAAAATCTAAGCTTCGCAAATGATGGATGCATTGACTCTCCAACCCTTACTGGGTACCAGTCCCTCTGGGTACTCCATTTCCTGGTATTCCATGTACTTCCAGGTATAAAAGCCCCATAAAAAGAAATGTTTATATTGTAATTTTCATAAATTATACTTTCACAAGCCCAGCTACTCAAAGCTACATTAATTCAGCTCTGGTTTTGTGCAGCAGATGGTTCAATGGGACTGACCTTCTCAGTCTGCCTAATGTCTCCCCTTAAGCCAAAGGTTCATTTATAACTGTCCAATATCACATCCTTTAGATGTCAGTAGACCGAATAGAGGCATGCTTTTCCTAGAGGACAGAGAAGTGATAAAACATCTCTATAAATGAAAGAAATTACTGTGAACTTCCAGGGAATAGCAGACATTTTCTATCAGTTCAAACTACTTATGCTGCTATTTATAGAAGCTACTTTCATGTTAAGGACTTTTCAAGGCTGATATGGTCTGGTAGAAATGCCTGTGCACTTTTATGCAGAGCTTGGTATCCGGCCCTAAGTTACGACCCTGATGAAGCTGGAATGAGTTGAACCTTCACAATTTATATTTTACTGAACAGTGACAGCTCGCAAGACTTTTTTTAAAATCTTAAAATCACATTAGCTTCTATTAAAAAAAAAAAAAAAAAAAAAACAAAAAACACAAAAAGCAGAATTCTAGCAAAATCATATCTATTCCTAAGATACCTCCTAGGAGGTATCTTAGCATAAATAATATAGCCTAGCATAAATAATATTAAATACAAAATTCCCAGTTGAATGCAGCAGTATTCCCTTTTTGTTATTACTGCCCAGTGTTAAAGATGAACAGAAAACATTTTGTTCTTTTAACACTCACTTTAGGCTTAAAAAATCAGAAAAAACAGTGCACTTAAAATAAAACTTTGCTGAAAGCTTTACTTGATGTCTCAGTTGTCACAAAATCTATTACAGTAACGTGCATGAGATCTAGAGGTCCAGTACAAAGATGGGTGTATCTTTTATACCCACAGCAGGGAGATTGCTATTTTCTCTCCTGTCAGGATGATATATTCAATAAAAAGAGAGATTTTTCTTTATTTTTTTTTTTAATCTCAAGAAATAGTAGAGATCTTAGGAAATTAAGAAAATTGACTCCACCATAGCTAGTACAACACTTACAAATAAAAAAATAAACTGAATCTTAGGATAAAAACATATACATTGCAAAATTCTATACTTTGGGTGGCTAAGAAAGTCTGTCCTCTGTGTTCCCTACGGTTTTGTGATGCAGCCCCAAACTTTTTTTTTCATTCATGTTCCTCTTAAGAAGTTTATTAAATTTTCTGTGTAGACATGTATCCATGTAGCTTATACCAAAAGACATAGCCCAATCTGCTTTTGCTGCATTAATTAGCAGAAGAAATTATCTATAGAAATTTTAAAAGCTGAAGTTGAAGTTTAAGCAGGCAGGGTTTGAAAGCAGAAAGTACCAGGTATAAAGAAGGAAAAGACAGAGACGGTTAAAAAATAATCAGGTCATTCTGTGTATTATGATTTTTCATAAGCCATCTGGATAGTACAAATAGTACCAGCAATAGAAAAGGGACTGTCTATAAGGGTTAACACCCTCCTCCATGGATTCAGACCCAACATTTTTCTATTTCATTCCCATCTGATCCTTTATCTGAATCACTTTCTCATTCTCTTGAGTGTATTTTCCTAAATTACGACAGGAAGAGTGGTAGTAGTGTAAAACTTATCTTGAAATCTTAAAATTTCCCTAGAAAGTTTTGTCTTAATTGCACAAAATATAATTGCAGCAGGGAAAAAACAGAAGAGAAAGCAATGGAGCCTGGTTTCTGCCAGCTTTATATAGAGCCAACATTAGTGTGGCAACTGGTACTGACACTGAATACTTTCAGGAGGTTTTCATTCACTGTAAAACTTTGTAGCAATACTAGAAAATAGCAAACAGTGTTGGGAGAGGTCACAGTAACCTCATGCTCTCTAATGAAGTTTTGTTCCATGCTACAAAACCAGGGAGCCCACCAAAGCAGAATTCACAAAAATGTCTATGATCACTCTCACTTTCATGTTTATACCATCTGAACCAGGTTTTTAAAAACAAAGACTTTTCCCCAAAAATAATAGCCCTTGGCAGCATCTGGAAAAATGACACTGCAGTGAAATCTATAACACAGGCTGTGAATGGATGTCATGACAAGAGGAGAACAGTCTTGCATCAAAAGAAAGTGACCTCACACAGTGATAGTTTGTGAGGATGGAGCAAGCATTGTTAAGAACAAAGAACAATGAAACCATAAAATTATACTATTTCCTCTTCCAAATTTCCCAACGGCTTGATTCACAGCCCTTTCTAATAAGTTGGTAATTAGGAACATTTTAATTATACGATTGTAAAATAAAGGCAACCAGGATAAAAGGAATCACAAGGCCAAGCTTAGATGGCATAGATTCTACTAATATGGAATATATTTACTTGCTCATTTTAGGCCTCTTTGCATTACCCTGACCCAATGTAGATTTAAGATCTCTGTAATAACATGTAGCAAGGCATTGTGTTCAGAGTAATAGGTGCAGTTATTCAGTGGGGTTTACAAGGCATACAGAACTTCTGCATCACATTGGATTGACATCTGGGATTTTTTTTTTTTTGGTGTCTAGGTCAACTTTATAGACTTACACATAAGTACATATAAATGCACATTCTCTATGTCATTTGAAATGCCAGCACGCGTCCTCAATTTTCCTCTCTCTTTACAGAGGTGTATCTCATAACACATGACCCATATTTCTGCAAAGATGGATAGATGGGTGAATCCAACTATCATCCATCAGCTGTATTTCTTCATGGTCATCCAAAATGGGGGCACTAGTCCCTACAGCTAACAGCACAGTCTTCTTACATTATCATTTATGCAGACAATGGACACACATGTTCAGGTACAGACCTAAATAGCTTAGGCATGATCAAAGTGAGTTGTAAATACATTCTGGGGAGTCATCAAGAGGAAATCAGAAAGGTGCATTACACAGTAAAGTAAAAACAGTTGTAAACCCAAACACATTTAGTCACTTTAAAGAAATTAATGCATTTCCCTGGATTCCTTTTGTAAAATCTCAATCATCCAAATAAATGACCTGTGAAATAAACCTCTAAATTAGCCCATAGCTTTCAAGTCTCTCCCCTCCCAAAATCTCTTGAGTCTTTAATGGTACCATGTCTCACTTATAAAACAACCTTTAAGCTTCATAGGTTTATTCCTTTATTCCACAAGGAACATATCACACAGAAAAAGTACAATTTCCCGTTTTTATTTTTCTGGTTCTAGGAAATATATCAGAGGAATGAATGGTAAATTCACACACACAAACCTTTTCTAGAAACACTTGCAAACTTATCCAATGAATAAAATACAGCTCTGCTGGTTTGCTTATCTAAAAAAGGCACAACCAAGTAGCACAGAATAATTTTTTAAATTTGCAGTTCTTTTCTGAGATAAGAGCTCAGAAGACATTTTGGCAAATAAACATGAACACTGTTAAGTAATCATGATCTAATTATTGATATTGATCATAATTTTTCATGCCACAAGCTGTAGGCACAACTAGGATGATATATATTGATGAATTTTGCTTTTAGCTGCTTTTCAGGCTAACTAAAATGTCAGGGTTTAGTATCTGTATGTAATTCAATGTAATTCTACAATTCACATATCTTTATAACATTAGAACTACAGTCACCACAACAAAAAGAGAAGAATTTACTAGCAGATAGCACCTTAGAATAATTTAGATAACAGGGAGCAAATCCAATTATAATTTAGCAAATAAAATATTGCTAAATGTCAACTTTTACATGGTATCCATCTCACTTTAAAAAGTGATATGGAAGCAAAAGAAGTGTCTCACCTTAGTTATCAAGTTCCTGTAGCAAGAGGGTCTGTACATTAATTGGTTTATTTTGATCTTAAATGTTTAAGTTGTTTCATATCTATCATTCAGCAGGTTCTCAAATGAAAGAGACAGGCACAAAGATCCATTTCAAGAAACAGGCCACAGCAATACTAACTTTTCAACAAGCTGAAGGGCTTTGACAGCAAGTTCTCATAGCCTTTTGATGCCTTAAGGAAGTGTACACACACATATAGGAAGTCCAACGTACTCTTGTTATACATGGCTTTCTTCACCTGCACGCAGCCATGTGTGAAGTGGCACATCTCACAGCTCTCCTTCCATCTCACTTGTCCAGCCACAAATTCACTGTGCCAGGGTTTACAAGCTGAGCAAGGGGGTGAAAAGAGAGAAGGACCTTTTCTTGCATGCAAGTTCATGGTTTGAAAGTGTTGCACCTTTTCTTCTGACTAATGTAAGTTTTCCCTGCCTTAAAATGGCACTGTGGTCTGTCACCTCTCCTGCTCTCAAGTACTGGCTCTTTGCTACCTGGTCTCCAGCACTGAGCATTACACCAGACAGCTGGGTGGGTGGGGGAAGACAAGTCATAGAACTTGCCTTTATGTGAACCCCTGATCACAGACTTCCATTCAGAGATTATTTTTTCATATAGGAATACAATTTGAAAATACAAATCTTCAGACCTCCACCACAAATACAGGAGAATGGCTTCAATGAGGCAACAAAAACTTTTTATCTGCTGAAGTCTTGCCCTGTAACTCCTACAGGATTTATAGTATTAAATTCCTATTGTCGTTTTAAAGTCTCACTGCCATATTATTCTTTACTTTTAAGCCTCTTTTTCACCTTCTTTCAATCACAAAAGTTCCCTCAAACCCATGCAAATATATTTCGAAAAAGATTAGTTCTCTCATGTTTAATAAAAGTCTACTTAAATTATTTTTCAGCTTTGTTACCACTGAATATTGTGAAGTCTTCCAATGAAACAAATCCAGTACAATATTAACATTTTAAAGACTTATTTAGAACATAAACAGTACACATACTGAACACCCAGACTTTGTTCCACGGAAGCAAAATGAAACAGGATCATTTGATATATTCCCTGTTGTATTGCAAATCAGAAACATGCTTCAGTTCCTTCATTGTGTTTTGCATAATATTATCCATAACATTTTTGTTGTTTACTTTTCATGATTATTTCACCCAGGCCTTACTCAGATCTAGAATCAACCTGTCTCACAGGACAACAATTTCTCTGGTTATGGGAATGGCTGAATAACTCAAAGGACCCCAAGCCTCATTTTCATTCCTAAATTTGCATCACAAATCTGGAAACAATTTCACACGCAAGTAACTATATAAATCCTTATAATTTGATTAAACCTGGAGAGATGGGACTCACTGTGCTGGTGATCAAGCAAGGCTGCTTGTGCACCAATGGCTGTCCCAGCCCCAGGACCACAAGGCTTCAGCACTTCTCTGGGCTCCCAAGATATCTGTGTCACCAGCACTCATCAGAGCGGTTTTCTTTCCTCTCCCATCTTTCTGTGTGTGCTGTCAGCCTTTCAAATTATCCCTCAGTTCAGTCCCAAATTCACTTTCTGACAGAAATGCCACTCATATTTTGCACCTAGTCAGCAAAGAAATACAGCATTACATGATTTCTAGTTAATGTCACATTCTAATTCTGGTTTTATTTCCAGCTCTGTCAGAGAGATGTTAAATTCTAATCAATCTCCTTTAATGGGATTTTATTTTAAATTCAGGAATATATTCTTATTTGGTCTTATAAACATCTTCCACTTTTTTCTATCCACAGAGCCTATATTTAGAGCTTTAAATACTTGGTTATTACCGTATTAAAAACCCCAAACCTATAGTCATTTAAAGAGTGAAGAAAAAAGAAATCCTCACTGTTCTGGACTGCTAAAACCTATGTTCAGCTCCACAACGTCTCTCTGTCTCTCAAAAAATTGATTTTCAAGGCTTTGCCATGAGCCTTTGCAGTGCTTAAGACAAATGGATTGTATTATTGAATCCAGCCCTCAGGAATCTTACTTCAAAATAAATCAAAACCAGACCCATTCTTTCCTGCAGACCCACTAAAACCTGGGACAAGAAAATAATGAACAGCTTCACAAAAATAAAAGTAGTCTAAATTTTATATGACTAAACAATGTATAGAAGACTGTTAGCATTTTTATAACAATTAAATGGAAAATACAGGTAACAGTAAACCGCAAATAACTCTAAGGTACAAGGACAGTCATCACCAAGTAGGCAAAATTAACTAATAAATTCTTGTGCAAAGTTGTCATTTAATATGTAGCTGTCGACTGCTTCAGTTTCATTTTGTCCAAGGTCTGGAAAATGAGGTCAGCATAGTTCTCTGCAGATTAATTCAGACAAAACCTGTAATAACCACAGACTTTCTGAAAAGTAAGCTGTGGACACATTAAAATCCTAGTTAGAAATAAAGTCCTTTTCAGTGTTCAAAAGAAAGGGTAACATTCAGCCATAGCTAACCATGTATATTTGTATACTTAGACTTCTCTCTGTAGGTACATACATAGATATTCACACTCAGATGTAGTGTACAAGTAACTAACCATAGGTTTAGTGACTCATGTTGTTCTCCCACACATGCACATGGGTAATTAATGCCCACAAATCAGTCCAGGAGCCTTATCCGACTGCCAGATTTGGCTGCTAGGTGGAAGGGTCACCTATGACAGCCAGGCTGAGGAACAGAGAATTTGGGTGCATCAAGCAGTGTTTCTTAGGAAAGCTGCTACTCTTGGGAAATGTAACTGTAGTTGTTTGGCCTGTCTGCCTGCCTGGGAATGAACATGGCCCCTGAGCATACAAAGGCTGGCACTCCCTAGATTTGGCTATTCACATTTGTCTCTAACTTTAGTTTCAACTCACACCTCCAAGGCTCCTGAGTTGTTCTAGCCATGTTAGATCTGATTTCTGTCTCTGCTGTGAATGGCCATTCCGTTTTCATCCAAGCAAATGTCCTGTGAGCTCCACTTAACCCGGTCTATTACAGAATTTATTTTTCTCGTGGCCAAGCTACATTTTTCCTTTGATCCATTTAACCAGCCTACATTTGCTCTCTGTGAGGCAAAAAGCAGAGCTATAGCTGGAGGCACCTGTTTGCTCTATGACTCTGAAAGAAAAAAAGTTGCAAGTATAAAACCGTATTTCTCTTGCATGCATTCGGAAAGGCCTACACAGCTTCTGAGAGTGCAGGAAAAACTGATTAGAGCCAAAGGGTGCCATGTTCCACTTTTTGTATATGTAAAACCTGGGCAATGCCACACACCCACCCGCTCACTGAAGGGTCCCACAGTGTGGTATTAGCAGCAGCTGCTTATGGAGGGGTGAGTCAGTGCAGATGATCCGTCCAAGATTTTTCTATGCATAATAGTAACTTCTGCAGAAATATTACACTGGTATTTAAAACTAGATTATTTTTTCCCTACGTAAAATTAAACCCATGAAGGAGATGATCATGCCTTTCTACTGAAATCAACATTTATGCCAGTAAGTTTTGGCACACCACCAATCCATCTTCATATCTCAGTTTGTTTTACCAGACATTATACCTTAGGCCAAGTTCTCTGAGTTTCCAAGATCTGCACAAAATCACATCTCACCACTTCCCTCACTTGCTATACCTCACACGTGCCTCAGAGCATTACCTGTCCCTTGGAAGCTGCCAGCTCCACGCTACTACCAAGCACGACTTCTTAGAGGCTGTCTAAGCCTTTCTCTTTTCATCTTAAGGATATTGTCTTCACTGCCCAGTGGGGGATGGAGCACTTACCCCACTAAATTCAAACTTGAGCAATAGTTTAAGATCCAGCTCTGGCTCAGGACAGACAGGTCTAGTAGGCTTAAGAAACTAGCCACTTCTTTGGTGTGCCTGATAAATCACAACTGCTGATGTTGCTCTATACATCTGGGTTAAAAAGGCAGTAGATATCCTAGAAGCTGGTCTTTAAAACATACATGAGGTGATTTTTCACACTTGAATAGGGTGTTAGAATCTGAAGATAGAATCTTCCATTTCTTCAATGTGTGACATCAGAGAGTATCATAGTATGAACAGAAAAAGATGAGACAGGAAAAAGCCAAGTTCTGTGTGCTCATCTGGTGCAGATGAACATGTACTGACCTGTGTAAATCACAACCCTTCTCATTCTGAGTTAAAATAATGATGATGGTGATAATGTCACTATTCTGGTGTTCTGGTATTTTATTATGAAATATTGTTAACTGCAGCCCATATCTGTGTTCAAAAAGAAACAGTCTTATGAAAATAATTTTACTCCCTTCAACTAATTTTTCTCTGGTAAAAGTAAGTCTGGCACTCCTTTGCGTTGGTCATTAGAAAAGAACTGCTTTCCTTTTGTGTGAGAAGCAGTACTAGATCTCAAGTTCTGTAATGAGCTGTAACAAAGTGATGAAGATGCAACGAAGAAACAGGCCCAGAATTTCAGTACTAGTAGCTGCAATTTCCTGTAAAATACCTGAGCACTCAAAGTTTCTATTTCAGATCAATCCATAAATTATAATTTAATTTTATTGCAACTTTCACTATGTCCCTAGAAGCACAGAGCTGTAATTTGCCATTTTAGTATAAATAGGAGTATACTTTGCTCTCGCTTAACCAAGTAACCTCACTGACTTCAGTGAAACAAGGCAGCATGAGACCAAGTCAAGTCTAACTGCAATTTTAGTATGCAAACTATTTTTGCTGTTTACAATACTATAACACATTTTGAAGTGAGAGGTCACGGCTGATCCTATTACATTAGAGCATAAAGACAAATTTGGTCAAAGAAGCAGGAATAGTATTGTGCGTAACTGTATTCTGCTTTAGTGTATTTTATTTGTTAACATTTCTATCCCACCAAATTACCAAGTTAATGAAAAATATGTACTACCATAGTGCTGTGCTTTAGGTTAAAAGACAGCTATAGCATGTTATGGTTCTGCTGTTTAATTTAGATCAGATAATGTAAAAGGAAATCTTTCAACCATTTTTAGGAAACACACTCTATAGGAAAAGAACATATAAAAGCATGCTCTAAAATTAACCAATATAGCAGTGTTTCAAAGCAAACGTTAGAATATGAAATAAGTGAAATTTAGGGTTGGTGCAACTACAGTGAAAGGCTGTAACTGCTTCAAGGTCTGCAGGCAATCTTTAGAGGTTGTATTTTCACATCCCTGCACCCATGTTTTGAAGAGCACACCCAGCAGCCATTTCACCTCCTCCTCCATCCAGCCCTCAGTCCTGTTCCAAGTGGCATGACTCTGCCTTAACAACATATCATGATCATACACATATCAAAGCATTCACCATACAACGGTTTCACAAAATAACCCAGAATTCACAAGTTTCATGTTTATGAAGTCCCCAACTGCCAGACAATACTGTAAACGTATAAAAATATCTGCATAGGCATTTTGCCTTACAGCTTGGCAACACAAAATCACTGTAATTATAAGTAATGACATCTTTGTCAGGCTTCAGTGAAAAAAAAACTACTCACAGGGAACATCCCTCTCCTTTCCCCACATAGACATCTATTTAACCGGTGCTTTCCAACAAGGGCACAAGGAGAGCTTTCCAAGGAGGGCATAGCCTGAATGAGAAGCAACAAGGAGCTGTTCCACCCACATTTGTCAGTCATTGCAGAGCTGAAGACCCCTTTATTAACCAACTTTCAGGAGGGGCTCAAAGCAGGGGTAAATTCTGAGCCAATGGCAAACAGTGCAGAGGACAGCTACAGACTGGACATCAGCTGCTCCAGCAAGCGTAAGACAAGTCCTGTAATTGGGGATCCACAACTTTGGGTGATTTGTCCTTTGCCTATACTACATCAGTGATGCAAATCCACATGGAGATTTAGATTGTGTTCTCTTCTCTATGTTTTCTATTAAACCATGTTTACATAGGATTAAAAGCAGCTGATAAGTAAGGCTCCAATGGTAATGTGAAACAAACAAAGTGCTTTAGATAGCACATGCAGAATTATACCCATCAGACAGAATCAGAGGAATAAAGCAGGTCACAGTAAGGGCGAAACAAGGGGAATCAGGGCAAATCAAGTGGCAGACAAAACCTCAACTGGTTAGGGCAAAATAGCATTTTTTAATAGAATCGTAGAACCATAGAATAGTTAGGGTTGGAAAGGACCTTAAGATCATCTCATTCCAACCCCCCTTGGGCAACCCGTTCCAGTGCCTCACCACCCTTACAGTAAAGAACTTCCTCCTAATATCCAATCTACCGCTACAGTCCCTAATGGA